>NW_024121142.1:980870-1057348 GCF_016745375.1 Pimephales promelas
TTGCGGCGCGTTGGCTTGATGAATAGACGCTCAGCTGCTCATCTGAGGTGATGCGTGTTGCAGTAGCGCCGTCATATCTGACTAACATGATTTTATTTTTTTTTTTTTTACTCACACATTTATTTTTTAGCATTTTTGTGGGGGAGTAAAATTTACATATGTGGTTTCAACAACCAGATCCATTTACACTTGTCCAGTTTCTTCTAGAATGCAGCCCAGACCTGCGTTCTCTCAAGTTACTTTGAATTGTTATATTATTTCACGATTGTGTAGTGTATTTGATATATCAAAAGCCCAAATGTAAACTAGATGGATTCTATTTTGAAAACCTCCCCCATTTGATAACATGCCGCAACAAGCAGTAACAGTGGAAATGTTTAATAAGATTGGGTAGTCATGACAACTCAAATATAATAACATCCAAACACAAATCTACTCTGAGACATTCTCTGGAGTAAAACATGTGGCAACTAGCCCTGGTCTCTCCTACGATCTTTCTCAAGTGAGTAAGCTTTTCTAATACACCACCAACACTTTGTGAAAAAAATAGATTTGTTTTCCAAAACTGCCCGCTTGCCGCAGGCACAATTTCATGGTTGATTCTTTGATAAGAAAGCGTCTATCAAAAATATAAATTCATGTGTGAGGTTACTCACCTGCCAACCAACAGGAACTCTCCAACTAGGCGGCGGCGTCTCATGGCCATGAGGATGCCACGCACGGTCATGCCCTCGCAGAAGCACGCCACCACACGAGCTTTGGGCAGGTGGCTTCTGAGCTTATCGAGAAGACGGTCAAAACTCTGTTCTCCAGCATTGCTGTAGATCTTGTCAGAGTGGGCGATACAGATGCCCTCCTTTGCTGCCATGTCTTTGAAGGCCTCCATTCCACTCTCACCATAGTTCCCTGAAGATTGAGAAATTGAATGATTTTTAAACTTGAAACACGTTCTGTATTAGATTATATTACAGTAGTGGCCAAAAGTGATGTCCAGAGGGGATATTTGTTTTAATGACATACAAGTTCTATGTAAACCATCAAAATAGAGGAAAATTTGATCATTTTAAAACATCTTAAATATGAGGGAAGAACAAAACTAAACTTTGGTTAAGGTACTGACTATATTATTTGACAAACTACTGCTGTCACATGGAATTAAGGAGGAAGACGAAGGAAGTGTGTGAACAGATAGCTTGCTACTTAAAGAGTTTATTTAACACAACAAAACCAGGAAGAGTTATCCAAACAAGAAAAAATCCAGGTCACAACAGCTTACACACATAGGGTAAGAGTACACCGAATACACTACAGAACAGACTGTGAGCTAAGAGAACTCAAAAAGAACCAGGTGTGTACCAATCTGTAACCATGACAACTAATGACTGATAGGAACAGGAAACAAAAAGGCAGCATATGAAAGCAAGGAAGGTAAACTTCCTTTACCATTAACTGAACAAACACAGTGACAAAACCATGGCTAGAAATGAAACAGAAGACAATGAAACTACTAAACATGACAGTAAGTGACAAACTGACTTCAACATAATCATCTATTAATATTTTGTTGGATCTCGAGTTTTTGCATGTGTTAATACTTTATTTGTGTGACAGCTCTGTGGAAGCTTGTTTCACAGAATGAAAAATAAAAAAAGGCAATTGCGATTTTTTTTTATCTTACAATTCTGACTTCATTTCTCAGAATTGCAAGATATAAAGTCAGAATTGCATGATATAAAGTCGTAATTGCGTGTTATAAAGTCAGAATTGCGAGATATAAATTCAGAGTTGCGTGATATAAAGTTGCAATTGCATGTTATAAAGTCAAAATTGTGAGATATAAAGTCAGAATTGCAAGATATAAAGTGGCAATTGCGTGTTATAAAGTCAAAATTGTGAGATATAAAGTCAGAATTGCAAGATATAAAGTCGAAATTGCGTGTTGTAAAGTTAGAATAGTGAGATATAAACTATTCTGGGGGGAAGGGGGGGGAGAAAGTTATTTTTTTCCTTTTAGAATTGGCCTGATAACTTGCAATTGTGAGTTTATATCTCACAATTCTGAGAAAACATAAACTCGCAATTATGTGTTATAAAGTCAGAATTGTGAGATGTAAACTCGCAATTTTGAGAAAAAAAATCAGAATTGTGAGATAAAAAGTCGCACTTTTTTTCACATACCTCGCAATTCTGACTTTGTATCTCGCACTTGGCCGGACATCACCTGTTGATATTATATTATATTGTATTGTATTGCATTAATTTATATTATATTATATTACATTATATTATATTATATTAATAAAAAAATAAATATATAAAATGCATCTATGTTGTGTTTATATTATATAAGTGTCTGTAAAATATATTATTTTATTTATTATATATTTTATATAATACTATATTAGCATTTTGATTAAACGTTTATTCAATAAAATATTTATATAAAATAATTCATTGTGTTTTTAATATAAAACAGCTTGAAATTGTACAGCTAGAATATAACTCTGTGACAGCAATAGATGTCACAAACATGTTGATTGGTGCACAAAACAATCAGGTTGAAGCTCAACCTGTCAAAATCATGCTGAAATGACTGTTAAAATCTTCAGGGGGGAAATGAGTCATAGGTGCTACTCACAGTTAAGAACAGCACAATGTTTCTCACATTTTATTCTCATCATTAGTTCTTCTGGTGTTTAGAAATAATATCTATCCTACTTCATCCTTATTACCAGCAAATAATGAGTGGACCAGTGGAGGAAAATGTGAGATTGTTTTTCAATAGAATATTGAACACTATTTTTAGAAATCATGGAAATGTAGATTTCTTATGAAATTAGAAATTACCCTTTCGAGCAGTTTGCTCTATTGAACAAAAAGTAATGTATGTCAGATTTACTGTTCTGTGTTCTGTGCTTTGCTTCCCGTATATATTTAGTACGAACATAAATAGATTTCACTTTTTCATGCTTAGAAAAACTAATGAAAAACAGGCCATGGTGCCCCTCTTTCACAAAGCGTCAGGGGTAAACTCCCCCAATTTACATAAAAAATAGGTCACCTACTTTTGTGTGAGGAATGTTCCCAGTCTTCACGCATTTTATGAGGTGCGAATTTGATACAACTGCAGAGATGGCTTGATAAAAAGCAAACACACCGCTTAAATTCTCTGCTAGTGATACACTGGACTGGTCTGGACTTGTAACCAAAAGGTTGCAGGTTCAAATTTTGCAGGGGTGTTATGTGAACTGTGAAGTCACTGAGATGCCCTATCACCACTGCATCCCAAAGGAAAGCATTTAACCCCAGTTTGCTATTAGCATTCCAGCGAGTATGCTGTGTTTGTCAAGGGGAAAACTCTCAAGGAACTGTACCAATAGGAACTGTACTGTTACGCAGAACATTTTAGTGTTCCCATTAAAGGAGTAGTTCACTTTTAAAAAAACTTTCGCTGATAATTTACTCACCCCCATGTCATCCAAGATGTCCACGTCTTTCTTTCTTCAGTTGAAAAGAAATGAAGGTTTTTGATGAAAACATTCCAGGATTTTCTCCATATAGGCGAGCATTTGTGCTTATAAAACAAAATTTGTGCATTTTGAAATGATCGATAGTTTCGCTAGATTAGACACTTATTCATCGTCTGGTGTCGTTTAAAGCCCTTTGAAGCTGCGCTGAAACTCTCATTTGGACCTTGAACCGTTTGGTTCCCATTGAAGTCCATTATATGGAGAAAATCCTGGAATGTTTTCATCAAAAACCTTCATTTCTTTTCGACTATAGAAAGAAAGCCATTTACATCTTGGATGACATGGGGGTGAGTAAATTATCACCAAAAGTGAACTACTCCATTAATAATGTCTCATTATATTAATAATGTACACTGCCATTCAAATACTTGGGGCTAGCAAGATTTAAAAATAAAAGAAATTAATACTTCATTGATTAAAAGTAACAGTAAAGCCAATTATAATGTTTTGTTGTATTGTTATACATTGCTATTTCAAATCAATGCTGTTCTTTAAAAAAATCTGTTCATCAATGGATCATGGTTTCCACAAAATATTATTTTTTTAAGTGTTTTGCCAATCAGCATATTTGAATGATTTCTGAAAAGATTTAGAGTTATGTGACACTGAAGACTGGAGTAATGATACTTTGCCATCACAGGAATAAATTACATTATTACAAATACAATATTACTGTTTTATTATACTAAATAAATGCAGAGAATAAAGAATCTTAGCAACCCCAAAGTATAGTGTCTGTATGATAAAATGTGAAATATTAGTTATTGTTGTAACACTTTAACTAGCTTTAAATATTGTTTTGTAATCGTTTAACTAACAACGGTCAATTAATGACAAATTCCTCCAGGAAATGAAACAACAAAAACAACAACGCAAGCATCAGTATGTATTAGTAATGGATTTTTTTGTGGTTTGCTAAAATTGCAAAAATCAGTATGATGATATCTACATTTGAAATAATAAAAACAAGTGAATGATCTCTCAATCCCTCACTGAGCAATGAAAGGTTATTTAGCACCAGACTTCCTGTTCACTTTAATGCCACTGTGTAAAAATGATCACGGTATAAGTGTGTCACCCATGTATAACGTCATGACTATCAAATGCATCTCATCCCTCTGATGATTTACATTTGAGAAATTCACTTCCAAATGCGCATGATTCCATCTCTAATCTCTCTCCCCAGGGAGGGACTTCTTCAAATCTTTCGCTCAATTACTCTGTGCCAGTTGGGTGAATTAATTCTCTTGCTGTGTTCAAACTTCACTAGAACTTTCTGTCTCAGATGGATGGATGTCTAACAAAAAAAAAAAAATCTGAGTTACATAATATTTTCCAGGCATTTCACCGATAAAGATCAGAAATCAAGTGGTCTCAAAATCCAATTGGTTGGTCACAAGAAGCAATAACAAATGTGGCTAAAATGAACTCTGCACACCGTAACAGATATTTTGATGACCTCAACTGTCTCTTTCCCTCCTACAGAGAGACTGACACTGCAGACAAGTCTTTAAACAGTGTGTTCATTCACACAGGAAAATTCATTAAACGCCCACAGACAGTGAAAACAGAGCTAAAGATGTAAATGATCATCATGGTCGCCTTTCAGTTAATGATTTCTGCGTGTTCTGTGATCTGTCATGAGGCCAAAAAAAGGACAAAACAAAAGCACAGCAGCAACACAATACGTTTGTGTGGCTATTAACCATTCATTGTGTGTACGCTGTGTGCAGACATCAAAGACGCTCTTGAACATGATGAAACGATAGATAGACAAATCATGATTCTGCTTGGCACATCATTTTGCACATCAATAAACCTCCAGTAAATGACCTTTTTTAAAGTAAAAAATACAGTAAATTTCACTATTATACACGAAGCTTTCATTACTGCTAAAAACGCATTTGTCAAAACCATCACACCTTAAACACAAAACCAAATCTTCAAACTATTTTCAGAGAACATCTGACTCTTCTGACAAAATCATACATTTGCCTACACATGAGCTCAACAAATTACAATTACAAATGTCAAAGTATAATATAATAAAAAAAAGGAGCTACAGGATATGTAAGCAAATGAATCAACATCATGGAGCTTTTCACAGCTCCCTGTTCTGTATGTGGGTGAAAACTGTGGTGGGCTCCACATTTAACCACCCGCTGGCAATTAACACCTGTCTGTGAGGTCATCAGTCTTCCAGCCAATCTGCTTGAGTTTGTAATATACAGTAAAAAAGCTAAAAGAATAAAACTGGGCAACGATAAACCGTGATTAACTGCATCCAAAATAAAAGTTTGAGTTTACATAATATATGTGTGTGTACTGTGCATAATAATTTTGTATATATAAATACACACATATGCGTGTATATATTTAATAAATATTCGCATGTATATTGTAAAAAAATGTGGTTGGTTTAACTTAAAAATGTAAGTTGATTGAACTGAAAAAAGTGAGTTAATACAATGAAGCAGATTGATTTAATCATCAGAAACTCAAAATAATAAGTTATCTGAACTAAATAAATTATTATGTTGATTTGACAAAAGAAAAAATGTTGTGATAACAAATCTTGAAAATATTTTATTACAGTGTACTGTATATTTATACATACTTTATATTACATGTAAAATATAAATATTTTATATATAAATAACACATTTGTCTTAAATATAGGCCTACATCATGCATATGTGTGTATTTAAATACAAAAAATAAGTATACACAGTACACACATACACAAGTAAACCATTCCACAACATAGGGCCAGCAACTGAGAAAGCACATTGTAAAAGTGTAAAACTGAATATTATTAATGATAAAACTAAATGATAGCCTGTAAGTTGTGAGTTATTTCTAATCTGGTGTTGATGGAATCAACTTGGAATGGTTTACACATATTATGTAAACACAAACTTTTATTTTGGATGCATTTAATGGTGGTTTATTGTTGCCATTACTACTATATAGTTATATTAAAATAAATAAACAAAATTACAAGAGCACCCAACCAAATTACTAAAACTTTAACTAAAATTACAAAACAAAACTAAATAAAAATAAAAAATCATTCAAAATATTAATAAAAAAACAATTTAGAGTTTGACTTAGTGCAGTTAAAGGGTTAGTTCACCCAAAAATGAAAATTAAGTCATTAATTACTCACCCCCATGCTGTACCAACCCGTAAGACCTTCGTTCGTCTTCAGAACACAAATGAAGATATTTTTGATTAAATTTGAGAGCTGTATCACAACCACATAGGCACCCTAAGGGACTGAAACTTGACGGCCCAGAAAGTCAATGAAGAAAATGTCAGACGAGAGTTCGAGAGATTTCCATGACGCATGCGCGAGGACTGAACGAGAAGTAGTAGAAAAATAACGTAGTTCTCGCGCATGCCTCGTGGAAATCTCATGAACTCTCGTCTCAGGCCCAGAAGGAAGAAAAGGAATAGTCGAATAAAGTCGTTATTTTTGTTTGTTTTTTTGCACAAAAAGTATTCTCGTCGCTTGATAAACTTATAGTTGAGCCACTGTAGTCACATGGAATATTTAAACATTTTCTTCAATGACTTTCTGGGCCGTCAAGTTTCAATCCCTTAAGGAGCCTATGTAGGAGTGATTTAATCAAAAATATCTTCATTTGTGTTCCGAAGACGAACGAAGGTCTTACGGGGTTGGTACAGCATGAGGGTGAGTAATTAATGACTTAATTTTCATTTTTGGGTGAACTAACTCTTTAAATCTTTTCAAAGTACAATTGAATAAAAAAGCACTAAAAAATTATGAACAAATTCCTAGATCTTGACTATATGTTGCACATTCTGCATCCAGTCATACACACTTTATAAAGACTGTGATGTGTCATTTCCCTCTATGAATAATAAAGAGATTTATTAGGCCTAGATAAAGGTGAACCACAACAGATAGAGTGACACATTATAATTATCACCTAAAAAAAATTCCTCTGGAAATCTATCACTTTGAGAATGTGGAAGATTTAGTACTTTAAATAATAGTGTTACATGCTGGTGGAGATCTGGTCAAAAGAAAGAGTTTCAGGGCAGATTCTGTTGGTGTTGGAAAATCTCACGATAACCGAGAAGAAAGCCGCTTCCCTTCGGAGAGAGAGAGAGAGAGAGATCACGTACCTTCAGTGTGAATGGCAGATACGTAGGTCCAGTTGTAACGTTTGACGATGTCCACCATCGCTCTGGCTTGCTGGGCGTCGGAGGGCACCACCCTCATGAAGTACTTGTACAAAGACTTATCGCTGAGATCCATACTGGTAGCCGAATACGCAATCTGGGGAATGTTGAACAGCTGAAGGAGATTCTGAACCTGGATGGCCACAGAACTGGACCCAGGCCCGATCAGCCCCACGATGGGCTTCTTCCCTTTCATGGGAGTCCCTCCATCTTCAGTCAAACACTTGGTCATGCCCTCCTCCTCCTCGGCCGAGACCAGGGTGTCACGGATGAACTCTATGCTCTGCTCCAGAGCCACGGCCGAATGCCAGCAGGAGTCTCTGATCTCGCAGCCCAGCGTGATGTTGGGTAGGATGTGTGGGTCCGCGTTGATGCGGTCCAGGGTGTGCATCATGGCCTCCACCCGCTGGATGCCGTACTGCTCCCGTACGGCACCGCACTTGCGCTCGTGGACCTTGTCGGCTGGCGGCTGGTGGTGGACGGAGAAGAGCGCCCCGATGATGATGTCGCCGGGGATGTGGGCCAAGACGCGTCGCTCGCTGGCCTGGGCCTTGGCTAAATTATCCGGCCGCGTGGGACCCAATCTGTCTCCGATCAGCACAAACAACAGCAAATGTAAAATCCCCATTTCCTCGGCCCTCTCGGATCAGAGTGTGGAATACGAGTAGTTCCTCAGGGCATCTGAAAGAGTCACAAGAAGCAGAAATCTTCAGAGCTATGTCCCTAGAGATCATCAACCTCCCACTGAATCACAGAGGTGCATATTTGTGAGAGTCGTGATAAGGATGAGCTGTCGCCAGGGCAACGTCTTATTCTAAAGAGTGAGGATTTTTCTGCCTTCCTCTAAATATCTCGAGATCAGGAGGAAAACAAAGTTGAAACGCACATGAAGAAGTTGGTGAAATGTGCTTATTCCAGTCAGATCTCAGTAATGGGATGCATCATTAATACCTGTTAGAAACAATAAGCATGACAATTCTTAAAAGATGTATTGATTCAGATTCATGTATTCATAACCTCAGAGATTTTCCAAAACACTGAGGCCCAGAAGATGATGATCTTATGCAGATTTGCAGCCACTGAATATTTATATTTCTTTACCCTTTACCTCATTTTCATTACTCTAAATGAATTATTAATTTCATTAAAAAGGAGTTAGACAGCTTAGAGAGATAAATACAGAATTCCCCAGAATAATTGTTGGTTACTTATAAGCCAGCCATTATATCATATATATAGCTTACAGGATCTGAGGGCAATATCTCATACTTTTACAGATCACATGGAGGAGAAATCATACCAAATGACGTCACGTCAAGAAAACACGGGAGAGGGATGTATCCTATACTTTTTGTTTGACTGATAGGAGCCCACTGTGTGAACAGAACCCCATGTATACTTAATAAGATTGATCCTTCATACTGTGTCCATATTGCTACTGCATGTTTTGCGCTCGAACTTCAAAGGAACTGCGATGCATTTTTAAACAGCCAGGACTGGACAGTAGCATATCTTTATAAGTTTTACAAAACGACAGGACACATTCCTTTAACACAACAGTAACTCAATAGTACAAATAACTGCCAACAGTAACTCAATAGTACAAATCCATACTGTGTAGACAGTTTGCTAATGGATGAACGGATTCTTTTTTCTTTGTTGTAGCTGTTGTACATTATTTTGTTCATTTGATAGTACATTTTTAAAAGACACTAAACATTAGCAAGATATTACTTAATTGGTTGATTGATTAATTAAGTGTCAGACTCAAAAGTTACATGATCCCATTCGCTGTTGTCTGAGCTGTCCATGGTGCTGAAATACAGTCTGGCGCATCAACCATAATCCAGTGAATCTGAATCTGTGTATGGCAATGAAAATAGCACTTCATATGTTGCCAATGCCATAACATTTAATTTACAACTTACATGAAGAACTCACTAAGGAAGCACATGACCGTTGAAATAACCAGAAATACATGAACTTAAGCGTGAGGCATTAGATTGAAAAGTGTTAAAATACCAACGCTAATGGTTATAAAAACACCAGTGATAATGAAACTTACCGTTCGGTCGTTGTTTTGGTCCCAAAGCTCGTGTTCTTCTCACAATCGGAGTGTCTCTGGGTGTATAAGCGCGTGCGATGCGCGTTCACTTCAGCAACAACTCTCGCGCGCGTCACGTGACATATATTTTTCTAAATATTTACATCTTGTTCTAACAGTCCATGAAGATGAAAACCATACAGAAGTTACATACTCGCAGTCATCTGTTTGTGTAAGAAAAGGCTAAAAAAAAATTTAACTTAAAAAAAAAAATAAAATAAAAAAAAATTGTCAGGTGTTCTTTTATTTCGTATACCCATAAACGTCTCTGTTTAAAAAAAAACTAAAGAGGTATTTAATGTCCATTATTTTAAGGCTCATCTTTTTATTAACATCTTGGTGGGGGTAAGCTAAATATTTTTTTTAATTAAAAGTCATTATAAAAAATTGTAAAGGTTCAAGAATCTGGTCATTCATTGACTAGAAACCGTTTTTTTTTTATTTGAATTGTTCTATTAAATATGTATTGCAGGACTAATGCAGAGCTTTGACCACTTGCCTTAGTCATACGGGCACAGCGCCATCATCTGGTAACTCAAAAAATATATATCATTTATCGTATGTCAGTGCTGTTTATAAACTTTTGCTTTTACAATCCCATCACTTAATTACCAACTATCAACACCAGATCATAACTCACAACATACAGGGTGTCATTTAGTTTTATAATTAATATTATTCAGTTGCACACTTTTGCAATGTGCTTTCTCAGTTGCTGGCCCTATGTTGTGGAATGGTTTACTTGTGTCTATCAGATCCTCTAGCTCTGTAAACATGTTTAAAACATGTCTCAAGACGTATTTGTTTGATGAGGCATTTGTCACTTTGTAAGGACCAATAGGTTTGGATTAGATGCATTTGTGGTGTTTGTTTATTATTGATATATATATATATATATATATATATATATATATATATATATATATATATATATTTCTCTAGTACGATTTTTTTTTTTTTTTTTTTTTTACTTCATCCTTATAAAATCTATACTGCACTTTGGTGCACTGTGACACTTTAAAAATTCATTTAGATGTGATTTGATTCACTTTTAATCTAAACAACAGACTAACCAAGTAGCTCGTTTTAACGAGGAAGTTTTGACAGTTCTGTGGTTGTGTCCAGTCTATCTGATATTGTTTTGCTGTACAGAAGAGAGAAGTTTGAGTAAGACAAATAAGAAATGTTAAATGTACCTCTTTATTTTACTACATATATTCCAATATAATAATACAATTCATATTAATTTGAACCCTTGGTTGGGGAATTAGATCACATCCATAACTATGCTATACAGGCCTACAGTTATAGCAATAAAACATTTAATTGTAAAATATGTAATGCTTTCAAATGAGTTTTTTCTGGAGCAAGTGACACTATGAAGTTGAGGTATCAGATGTTTTATATTAAAATATATTAAAATTTTATATTAATATTATTTATTATAAAATAAAATGTAATGCCTTTTAAAAAAGGACATTCATTCAAAAATACAGCAGCACTAGCAAATACAGCTTTTCTGTGTCTTGTTATATCACCATTGGCCTCTAGATGGCAATAACATACTTGTTTCACAGGCACACATTTCAAAAGCTTCAAAATCATATTTTTTATTAGGCTGTGGCATTCGTTGTTAATTGATTGAATTAATTATTATACTGTTGTTGTTCACGTGATCTAAAACGTGAAATAATATCTAATACACAGCAAACAAAGGGCGAATTCTCTTATTTGAGGTGTGTCTCAAATAAATAAATTGATATCACCTGATTCTAATTGTGCGTGTCTATTTAATGCTCTTTGCAGCTGGTTAAAATTGTATTGCAGTTGAGTCTAGCACTGAGAGATCTGTTTTGTACACAAACTCACACTGTCAGTTCTGCTTTAGCAGTTATTGTCACGTTTGATCTTAAAACCTCTTGTTGAATTTTGTTAGGAGTGATTTGCCCCTGGATAGTGCATTGGGTGTCAAAATGCCTACAGAAAACCTGTCTGATAAACGCATGTCTAAGTTCAAAAATAAGGGCAAGGAGCCAACGGTGAGCTGTGCATCCATTCTGGCTATTTTTTTTTCCACCTTCAACTGTTCGCTCCTTAATCTTTTGATGGATTCACACACCCTATCTCTGCTTGCAGAAAATGCGTGACCGCAGAATCGCCGAATGTGTTGAGCTTCGAAAAGCTCAAAGGGTTGAAAGTATTCTGAAGAGGAGAAATATTTCATCCTTGGGAGATGAGGAACCTCAATCACCAGAGTTTAACATTGACAACGAACAGGTATTTACAACTTCTGTCTTCAGTTAAAACGCACGTTTTTACAGTACTCCTGCCTGCATCTCACTGCTTTCATCTTGTTAAGGTCATATCTGCAACGATTCAAGAGATTGTTGCAAGTGTGAACTCTAACTGCCCAGAGATGCAGAGACAAGGTTGTCAAACAGCTAGGTACAGTAATCTTAAATCTTAACTTAACTAGCAATCATCTCTAATCATGTTACAGAGCATTATAAACCTTCAAATTGATCTCTACAGGAAGCTGCTTTCCCGGGAGAGGAACCCTCCCCTTAAAGAGATCGTTGAAGCAGGACTCCTGACTCGCTTTGTGGAGTTTCTAGGGAGGAATGATGACCCTACGCTGCAGTTTGAGGCTGCCTGGTCTCTTACTAATATTGCATCTGGCACTTCTTGGCACACAAAGCAAGTGGTAGAGCATGGAGCGGTACCAGCCTTCATCTCCCTGCTGGCTTCACCAATGCTGAACATCAGTGAGCAGGCTGTCTGGGCTTTAGGCAACATTGCAGGTGAGAATACTTTGAGCTTCGGGGGGCCTCTACATCCTAAAAGAACATGGGAGTTGAACACGTGCTCTAGCCTGGCATGTCAGACCTACATCAAGATGTTAGGTCTGGGAACTCCTCATTGACCGGGCTCGATCCGAGGAGCGTGATAAACGGTTGTCTTTCAAATTCTCTCTGCACGCAATTGGAAAGGTACAACCAATCAGAACAACAAAGGTGACGACTGACTGAGTCCCATGTGTTTTCCCACCAGTGGAGCAAGTTGATATTAAACTTTTACTGTATCCAGTTGGCAAAACACTTTTTTCCGAACACTTTTTTTTTTTTAAAATGACTCAAGTGCCGTTCTTTCTTCTGGTTTCAACGTAAAGCTTCAGTTCAAATCATCCAGAGTAGCGGTCAAAGCCAAATCGAAAGACGGTTGTTCGCCAGCAGCAGTCATTCTCTGTTTTCAAGTAGCAGTGAACCGTCGCAACTCTGTCATTATGTCAAGCCTGCGCGCCAACTCTATGTACAATGATTGGCCTGACCAGAGTTTGGTTTTTCCAGCTGAAACACTTATGGAGAGTTGCTAGACCACACTGGCTGCGAAATAATTTTTGCTGCCGCTAGGGTGCGTCTAGATTTCAAGGCTACACTTGCACTATAATGCTTGCTGGATCTTGGGTATTTATTTGAAAAAGTTGCTAGCTGTACTATGAAGTTTTGGAAACATTTGCCACAGTGTTCATTCTTCCATTTTAGGTGATGGTCCATCTTATCGAGATGCCTTGATTGACTGTGGCGTAATCCCGGTGTTGTTGGCACGCATCACACCAGATGCTCCTGTGAGTTTCTTCTGTACTTCCGATATCTCTGAAAAGGCAACTGTTAAACATGCAGAATGTGTTAACCACAAAAATGTTTCGCAGGTGGGATACCTTCGCAACCTCACATGGACCCTGTCGAACCTTTGTAGGAACAAGAACCCCTTCCCTCGTTTCAGTGCTGTCCAACAAATGCTCCCCTCCATAATCCAACTGCTCCACCACAGTGACAAATCCGTCCTGTCTGATGCATGCTGGGCTATTTCGTACCTCACTGATGGACCCAATGAACGAATTGATGTAGTCATCAAGACTGGAATTCTTCCACGGTTGGTTGAGCTGTTGGGCTTTGAGGAACTCTCTGTGGTGGTAAGTACTGTATTCTAGTGTTTTTACCTTTTTGTTCATGTTTTGTTCAAGATTTTCACCAATATTCTCTAGACACCAGCCCTACGGTCAATTGGGAACATTGTCAGCGGTTCAGACCAGCAGACTCAAGCGGCCATTGATGGAGGCGTGTTGAGTGCCTTGCCCCAGCTGATGCGACACCCTAAGTCCAGTGTTCAGAAGGAGGCAGCTTGGGCAGTGTCCAACATTGCAGCTGGACCCTGCCAACAGATTCAACAGCTCATCACGTGTGGATTGTTGGCTCCTCTGGTGGATCTTCTAAGGAATGTATGTCATAACAGTCTTTTGAGTTTCCTTCCCCCACAGTTGCCTATAAAACGTTCTTTAACATGATTGCATGCTTCTCCTAAAGCTGGGCATAAAATGAGGCCAATTATACAAGTAGTCACTCCCGAGGCCCTTTGAAATGTGGTTTCTTTTCCATTTGGGAAAAGTATACTGTAACATGTGTTGTCAAATCTCTGGAGTACTTGTATGGAAAGGACAGAGTTGTACAAGTAAATGGTAACAATGAATGTCTTGTCAAGAACTTCTGTTTTTAATGTTTGTGGTTCTGAATTTACTTTAACCAAAACCTTTTTGGGCTGCAGTGGTAGTCTAATTTTTGTATTTGTTCACCAATACTTCTATTCTAACTGGTATTCATAAATGGATCTCTAATTCGGAGATACAATGGGTTACAAACAAAGCATTTGACACTTTGGGAATACTTTCACTCTTTGTTTTGCAGGGTGATTTCAAAACCCAGCGAGAGGCAGTATGGGCAGTGACTAACTACACAAGTGGTGGAACTGTAGATCAAGTTGTTCATCTGGTCAAGTGTGGTGGTTTAGAAGCCATCTTGAACTTGCTTCAAGTTAAAGACACGAAGACGGTCCTGGTCATCCTGGATGCCATAAATAACATTTTCTTGGTGAGTTCACTGTTTGTGAAATCTGCAACTCCCAGTGCTTGCATTGAGATGCTAAAATATCAATTCTGTACCTTCTGCAGGCTGCTGAGAAACTTGGTGAGGTGGATAAGCTTTGTTTGTTGGTGGAGGAGGTGGGAGGGCTGGATCGAATTGAATTTCTTCAAAACCATGAGAACAATACTGTTTATAGAGCAGCTCAAGCTCTTATAGAAAAGTATTTCAGTGAGGTGGGTGTTTCCGATTCACTTAGTTTCTTGTCAAGTGTTTTCATTGCGACGAACTTTTCCATCAAATCCATTCACTTTTTTTTTTTTTTACCCTCTGACATCTTCCCACGGCGCTCTCCTTGACTGAATCAGGATGGTGAAGATCAGTGCCTGACGACAGAAGCCACAGACGCAAACTTTGTCTTTGGAGCATCTGAGGTCCAAAAAAGATTTGACTTTTGATATAAATATTTTTAAAAGCTTCAATTGAATAAAGTACTTTTTTTGCAGCATATTCTGGCTTATTTTTCTTGATTTTCAGGGGAATCTTTTCATGAAAGATCGTGCTTGCAAGGTAACAGTTTTATTTATTTATTTTTTTGTAGTAAACCCCACCAGAGCCACTTAATGTCTTGTTTGGTGTTGGTAATGGCTGTTACCCACTGTAACATTGGCTTTGCGCCATAGTGACTGGTCTTAGTTTTACACCATAAAGTGCACAAATTTCCCCAGGAACACCTAAATTTATAAAATATAGATATTAACGTGCTTGACGCTAGACAATGATTCAAATCAAACTTTCGATACTTGAGCAGCTTTTGTGGTTTGGAAAAATTGATTTACTCCCCGGTAACACGGATTAATCCCTTAAACAAAAAGGAACAGGTGTCTTTAAATTGTCATTGTAACCGTTTCACAGCATTTACAATTTTGAATACCAAGCAACTAACGTAAATCAAGAAAGCTAGTATGCATGGGCCACGAAGTATTTGCAAAAAAACACATTAGTGGACTGGAGGTAATATAATTTTTTATTTTTTTTTTTTTTTTAGAAAATGTATTTTCAAGGCCATGTATGTTTGTTTTCAAAAACTTTCCAGGGCCTTTTTTTTTCTCTCCTTTTTCTCAGATTCACAAACTCATTAGCAATTGTGAACTTACTCAAACCAATATTAATGAATGCATCTTTAATGACTATTCGTATGGAAGCTTGTTTCCGCCACTGAACATAAAAATAAAATAATTGACTTTCTCCCAATTCTGACTTTATATCACGCAATTTTGACTTCATATCTCGCAATTCAGATTTCATTTCACGCAATTCAGACTTTATATCTCGCAATTCAGACTTTATATCTCGCAATTCAGACTTTATATCTCGCAATTCAGACTTTATATCTCGCAATTCAGACTTTATATCTCGCAATTCAGACTTTATATCTCGCAATTCTCACTTTATATCTCGCAATTGCGACTTTATATCAAGCAATTCTGACTTTATATCTCGCAATTGCGACTTTATATCACGCAACTCTGACTTTAAGTAAACTCGCAATTGTGAGTCAGAATTGTGAGATAAAAAGTTGCAATCACCTTTTATATTTTTCATTCTATGGTGGAAACAAGCTTCCATACTATTTGCTTCAGCCAAAAAAAAAAATGGAATGAGGAAACACTCCAAGTTTGGACAAATTTTGGTATGAATCAATATAACCTATTCACAGAATAACTGTGTGAGCTTTCTTAAAAAACAAACAAAAACTCTTAACAAGCTTTGTACAATAAATTTATAATGTGACCTTGGACAAAGATTTGAGAATTGACATAACATTCATGCTTCATTATACATCAAACCATGGAATCAGATAAAAATGATTCCCACTCAGAGCTAAGAATATTGGTCTTCTTACAGTCTCTTCATTTAATCATCACACTCATCCTCACTATCAACATCTTTTTCTTTCTCTTTATCCTTTGGAGGAGGTGGAAGATCCAGCCGGGCCCATGACATTGGCTCTGCCTTCTTCAACAAAACCTCAATTTTGGTAGCCATCATGTTCACCAAACTTTTACTTGCATTGATCACCTTAGGGAAAAGCAAAAAGACAATATAAAAAAAAAAAAATTAAAGTGGTGCTGACGTTCATATTAGCACCACTTTAATCCACAGCGAGCCTCAATCACTTTCCAGAACATTCTCATTCACAGTACCATGCTGGTGGAATGATCTCCCCACCCTAATCCAGAATGCAGAATCCCTCGGCATTTAAAAGACATCTGAAAACTCTTCTTCCGTGAGCATTTAACATAACTCAAAAAAAATCCTTTTCTTTTAAATTCCTGCTTATCTGGCTTATGCTACCCCATGCAATGTCTGAACTTTGTATTTTGAGCACTTGCGTTGTTTTTGCCTCACTTGGTTTAGCCCTCAGTTGTACAGTAAGTCGCTTTGGATAAAAGCGTCTGCTAAATTACTAAATGTAAATATTAATGCAATAAACCTCATGGTTTACAATCATTTTAGAACAGTTAAGTGATGTTAGGCATGATTTGGAATAAAATATTGTGAAATTACAATAATTTTTAATATATAAAGACAACTTTGGGATACCCTTTTTTTATTCTATCCAGTAACACTACTGCCACAAAATGTATTCACTTCAAGCTTTAATGAAAAAAGTTTGATAAAAGTACTTTACAACTGAATACTCACCCCCCACAAATTGATCTGCTGTTCAAATTCTTTCTCTCCTTCAAATATAATGTGGATTTTGAGCTGCAAGAACAAAAAAAAAAAAATATAGCCTTATTTGGAAAATTTCAACTACCAGTATACAGAATTTTGAAAATAATTTAGCCTTGATGACTTACAACAGTACTGTTCCCCTCCACCGAGCTCAGCTCAGGTATTGAATTTTTGGCATAAATGGAAATGATGACCTGACTTCCTGTTTGGTGCCAATCAAACTTGCATGGTACAACCTTTTTTCCCTATACACAAATATATATAAAAAAAGTCATCCTCAACTTAAAACAAGATTCACATGTAAATGTATTCAATAATTTGGTCAAAGTTGCATTTGAGCCTGCTAGAGCTGCACAGTGTTGTTACACTGTTTTATTGGAGTGTATGTAAAAATGCAGCATCATTGCCATCTACAAAATAATAAGAAAAAGTAATAAAGTTCTTTGACATTTAAATCTCACGGTAGGCACTTACTGTATCTTTCATATTCCACTGATGCTTTCCTCGGGTACATCCCTCCAGGGACAGAAACGTGTTGAAGTCTGAGGTTTTCCTTTTACAGCAGGTCCAATATTTCATCCTTTTATGAGGAAAGATAAAAAAAGACTTAGAGGCAGTTTACATGGCACGGTTTTCAAGCAAACCCGGAAAACATTTTATGCATTTTGGCCGTTCATTTACATGACAACTGCATTTCGGGGGCCTGAAAACACAAACTTTTGAAAACGGGTTTCAAAGTGTACGTTTTTGAAAACGTTACCTTTATCGTCTCCTTGTACACGACAAAAACATGAAAACGGTGACGTCATGTGCATTTCGTGTTCAGTCTATAGGCGCGTAGTGTTTCTTTACAAAGTGACATGGCAACATAATTCAGTGGTTTTAGTCGTTTTTGCGTATCCGTGTGAATAGGGAACACAGACATATCTGAGGTTTCTCCATCTACACTTTTCTAGTAGTCATTTTCAGTTTTGATTGAATGCTAATTTACCCTTCATGGAAGATAGGTACACCAGCATGATACAAACACGTCTCGTCATCACTGGCTTGTCCGCTGAATGTCTTAAAAACAAAAGATTGAGAATCCATTGTTTATATGATGAACTAAAGAAACGTTATGTGCCATGGTTTCTAATCGGTGAAGCAGAGTGTGAGTGCGAACAGTACCTTATTGCAGCCTCCATTCTTACAGGACGTCCCTATCTTAATTTCATCACTATCCTCCTCTATAATACAAGAAAGAAAATAAAATGCATCAGATTAGAAGCCAAATATAGACAGGTAGGGAAAAAGAGGGTTTGGCTTTTCTTACCTTTTATCTCCTGTGCATTTTCTTCAGATATTTTGAGCTTTTCTAAAGCTTGTTTGAGCGAAGGAGAGATCTTCTGTTGTAGGATAGAGAAAGGCTCATCTGGACTAAAAAGATAATTAAAAATGGATGTTTTCAGTCATTTATCCTTATGAAGTTCTAACATCTATGTGGGTTTTGGGTGGGTGGACTGTTAATGAGAAGAACCTTTTCTCTATAGTAGATTTAATGCTGCATTACTTTATCTTCTGAAAATCTGAACTAATGAGCTGGAAAATACAAATGGGGAAGACCCTGTCCTTTCCAAGTGTGTTTTTACCTTGGTCGCTGAATAGACTCCAGTGGTTTTGGTGCTTGAGTGATGCATTCATCACATTTTGGCTTCACGTCATTGACGTTCTTGTCCGCAGAGGACTTTACCTCTGGTTTAACAGGCTCAGAGGGCTTCTCCTGATTGTGAGGGCCTTTCGTGCAACCCTAAGAGATTCATAAAGACAGACAAACATTTCAAGACTTAGCCATTTCAATATAATTAAATATTTATAATTTATATGAGCAAATACACAACTCTGAAAATGAACAGTCTTATTACAGATGAGTTGCAGCACTCACAGCAATACTGAGGAAGTCTGAAAAATCAGTTGTTCGTCTCTTGCAGCAAGACCAACCCTGGAAAGCAATGCAAGACACAATTTAATAGGTTTAACACTGAGTAACAGTGACATATTTCCCACAAAAAGCCTAAGTAAACTAATCTTTTTGAATGTCCACACCTTTAATGCATCATGAAACACTGGCACTCCAGGGTGGTATGTGCATGAATCTATGGATAAGAAGAGATTGATTAAGAAATGTGACGTCACAGGAATATAATCAGGTGTCTATATATTATGTTCACAACGTTGTGCAGGCAGCTAGTTAGTTTGCTAGTTACTCCACCAACTGCTCAACTGCAGGATATTTCGTTAAGACGTTTATATAACTCGCTTGTATTGTAGATATCTATAAAACAAATATTAATTTACGAAGTCTGTAATATTGATTGAACATCATTCAAACGTTAATGACCAGCTTCATTGTAGATGCTTTACTACATTAACATGCTAAATAACGTTCAAATAAAATTAATAGGTGATTCTTTTTAGAGGCGGTCATGTTTTGTTAATAATATATGTATATGAATAAATGTTGTTAAACACAAGTGGTTTTCTTTCCAAATGTAACGTTACCCTGTACAATAACAGTCATAACAATGTAGCTATCGTTTGTTATTTAAAGTCTTACCATCCGAATTCTTGTCGGGGTCAAAACGTTGTCCACATCCTTTATTATAACACAGTACAGACATAATGTTGGACAAAAATTCAGAAGTATGTTGTACAACGTGGTCAAAAGGGAATGGTCCGAAGTCTTTACTAGCTAGCTGCGGCTGCTTCCCGTCGTGAAGTCCTCTTCCGGAATCTTTCGTGAATTTCCGCAAGTTGCCGTTCAGAGCTTCGGCTCCAATCGTGTATTTTCGGTATGTTTCGGAACTGGAATTGATGGCTCACAGAGTGGGAGATGAGATGCACCGCAAACTGAGTTTAAAAACACAGACAAAACTGTGAATGAAAACGAACCTTGTTTAGTACTATTTCACTCTGTCACATGAAATTAATGCATTTGTTTATTTTGTTGCATACCATGAACATATAATAACAAAATAACAATAAATAGTTTGTAGCGATATTTTAAAGAACACAAATTGTTTTGTGCGCTCTATGTAGCGTAAACACATGAGTCTAATTGTCTAATGTTTGTATTAGATAAGGTTTAGATCCTATTGTTGCTATGGGACAGCAGCAACAACACCAACTCCGGTTTCGTTTGCGCATTCACGGGATAACGTGCGCTCGTGAGCGCGCTGCGCGCTGCTCCACCGATTACAGTCTCTGGTGAGTGGCAGTGAGTCCTGTATGGCAAAGAAGTGAAGGATGTAGTTTCACAGAGCGGGCACCTGGACGTTTGTAGCGCAGATAATTCTTTCTCCTTAAGCCAGAGGTAAGCTTATTCACATATTTTTGATGCACATAAAGGAGAACAAGACTGCTCGCTCTCGGTAACAAACATACTCCACAGCGTTGGAAGTTTTCTTTGATTACAACCGTATTTTAATGGTGAGTCTTTTATGCATATGAGAGGATAGGTTTCGTTTGACATGATCAAAGTTATATACTTTAAATGCAATACAAATAAAATGGCAAACTGCAGTGTTGTAATTTAGCCACATTTTCTCTTGTTGCACATTTCTTTCAAGACAATTTTTAACATTATTTATTGTGAGTGTGTTTCACATTTGTTTTGGGTGATTAATCGTCATGTGTGATCTTCTTTGCTATTACCAATCTCCAATTAGAACAGTTTTTTTTTTTTTTTTTTACAATTTAATCTAAACCAAGGGCTTCTGAATAAATAACTCCAATCACATTTATTTGAACAATAGGGATATGTCTTAATGAGATAAATGTCATAGATTGAAATGGTTTTTCTCTTATTTGCAGGGTAACTGGATGATGGCATGGCTATAAACAGCTGCCCAGGGGGCAGTATGAGGATCTGTCTCAACAATTTCTTCTTATCACTCCTCTATCTCCTTCCTTGTTTGGGGCAACTGCAGGAGCTAGGGTCTTCCTCCTTTCAGTTTACCGCCTCCATCTACAATGCCACTATTTATGAGAACTCTGCAGCTCGATCATATATTAGGACTGAGGTTAAAATGGGAATTGCTCTATCTAAGTTGGCCCCATTGGACATCAAATATTTAATTAAATCTGGAGACGATGAGGGGCTGTTTCAGGCTGAGGAATTTGTGCTGGGGGACTTTTGCTTTCTCCGCATACGGACTAACGGCGGGAGTTCTGCCATTCTAAACCGCGAAGTGCAGGATAATTATACATTAACAGTTAGGGCAACTGGCAAAGGCATGCTGGAGGCTTCTGTGATAGTTAATGTGCAAATTATGGATATGAACGACCTCCGACCTTTGTTCTCTCCCACTTCTTATGCCATTGATATTCCAGAAAGTACTTCATTGGGGGCAAGTGTGGCTCAGGTGACCGCCACTGATGCAGACATCGGCTCAAATGGCGAGTTTTACTATTTCTTCAAAGACGATGTGGATGAATTTGCTGTCCACCCAACCAGTGGGGTTGTATCACTCACAGCCAAGCCTAATGCAGATAGAAACCGCACATTTGCCCTTGAAGTTTTAGCAGTGGATCGTGGAATGAAGGTTTATGGGAACAGTGGTATTAGCAGTACAGCCAAAATAGTGATCAGTGTTGTGCGTATCAATGAGTTCGCACCAACGCTAAAAGCAATCGCACTTTACCCTGAAATATCAGACAAAGACCCAGTATACGCCATTGTTACTGTTGAAGATTTGGATGAGGGACCCAATGGAGAAATTGAGTGGGTTGCCATTATTGCTGGTGACCCACAGGAGCAGTTTGTCCTTGACAGAGCTCCTCTTGGAAATGAGTACAATCTGAAGATGTCGGAAACGGTCAACTGGGATAAATTTCCTTACGGTTGCAATCTCACTTTTCAAGCCAAAGACAGAGGCACACCACCAAGGTTTTCCAATGTTCAGACTGTTCAGCTCTTGGTGAAAAAACCACAGTCTGTGAAGTTGAGTTTTGAAAAGAAGATTTACAAAACCTCAGTTATCGAGATTGCACCACCAGGGACCATTATAGAGACTGTGAGGATATCTCCGAGACCGCCAGTCATCAGTTACGCCCTAAGCCTGACCTCAGATTCAATTTATTTTATCATTAATCCACTCACTGGTGTCATCTCAACAGCACAAGATTTTACCACATTAAGCCAGGATCTCTTTAATTTGACAGTGATTGAGACAGTGAGTGGCATGACGGCAAAGGTGCAAATTACGGTTGAGGATGTTAACAACAACTCCCCAATGTTTACCAGCACATCTTACACTGTTTCTGTCAATGAGAGCATCCCAATTGGCACTGTCATTCTCACTGTATCAGCGGTGGATGACGACAAAGGTGACAATGGGTGCATAACATACAGCATAGCCAGCCTTCAGCCCCTCCCGTTCATCATCAACCACAATACAGGAGAGCTGACAACATCCAAAGAACTGGATTTTGAATCATCTTTGGAGACATACGTGTTCGCCATCCGAGCCTCAGACTGGGGCTCGCCTTATAGACGAGAAAGTGAAGTCAATGTCACAGTACAAGTGTTGAACATTAATGACAACCAACCCCTTTTTGAGCGCGTGTCATGTAAAGGTACGATAGGGCGTGATTTTCCTGTGGGCCAGACGATCATCACCATGTCTGCCATTGATATTGATGAGCTTGGGCTAGTGACATATGAGATTATGTCTGGAAATGAGCAAGATGTCTTCAGTCTTAACCCAGACTCTGGGATGTTGTCATTAAGAAGACCCCTCACTGCAAAAATGGTCAACTTCAACTTGATAATAGTTGCGTCAGATTCCGAGCTGCTTTCTGAACCCACCTTTGTAAATATATCATTGGTCAGAGGCAGAATGGCAGCAAAGAGTTTTAATTGTCGAGAGACAAAAGTTGCACAAAAGTTAGCTGAGAAACTTTTGAAGAGAGCCTCCGCCATTAGCAAATCCAAAGTGGATGAAGGCTACACCGATCTGTTTTCTGTCAACAGACAGACGCCTCAGTTTGAATCATTTCCATCAGATATTGTAGTTCGTGAGGACATGCCTGTGGGAGCCAGTGTACTTCAAGTGAACACGAATGATGGTGACACAGGCTTCAATGGTCGTGTCCTGTATGCCATATCAGATGGGAACGTTGACAGCTGCTTCAATATTGACATGGAAAGTGGCCTAATTTACATTTATCAGCCGATGGACCGTGAGCGATCAGACCGGTACCTCCTTAACATAACTGTATATGACTTGGGCCTTCCACAGAAATCCAGCTGGAGATTGCTGAGAGTTAACATTGATGATGTGAATGATAACAGCCCCAAATTCTCCCTCAAGAGCTATGCTGCCGTTGTACCAGAGAACGCAGCCTTCGGCACAGAAGTGATCCAGGTCACAGCCTCAGATGATGATCTTGGTCAGAACAGTGAAATCTCATACACTTTGTTAACTAACACCCCTATGTTTGCCATTAACAGTGAGACCGGCTCTGTTTATGTGTCTAGTCGGTTGGACAGGGAGTCCATCTCTGATTTCACCCTCAAAATTCAGGCTAGAGATAAGGCAGAAAGAGGGAATCAGATGTTCTCCGAGACAACCCTGAGAGTGTACCTCGAGGATATAAATGACTGTGCCCCTATGTTTATTCCCAGGAGTTACAGTTGCCGTGTGTTGGAGGACATTCCAATAGGTGCAGTCATAGCTTGGGTGCAAACGCAAGACCTAGACATTGGATCTGGTGGATGGGTGAGATACTCCTTGTCCAATGACTTCAATGGGACATTTAAGATCCATGCTGAAAGTGGCGCTATTAAGGTGGCCAAGGACCTGGACTATGAGAATCAACAATTCTACAATATCTCAGTGCTTGCAGAGGACTTGGGTTTTCCAGTGAAACTTCGCTCTGAGTCTTATCTTGAAGTGGAAGTCATTGATGTCAATGAGAACGTCAATGAGCCATACTTCTCAGAATTTGCAGTGAGGGGAACTGTGAAGGAAAATGCTCGTCTTGGAACAAGTGTCCTCCAGGTGACTGCTCAAGATGATGACAAGGGCAGAGATGGAGTGATCAGATACTCTATCAAAGCTAGAAGTGGTCTTGGAAGGTTCTCCATTGATGATGAAACAGGTATCTATAATTTGATTCTTTATGTGCTTTTTGGTTGTGTTGTCTGCTATGTTTTATCTCTTTTGATGACGGACCAGTCCTGAGTCGATGCTTGCATATTAAAACAAAACCTGTGAAAATGGTTGTGAATTTATGCCCTAACATTTTACTGCAGTGTGCTGACTGAATGGTATTAAAAGGTCACTGTGACGTTATTTGTCTTGGCAATGAATTTGTGCTCTGAGTCTACAATTGCCTCTGAAATTTGCTGCCACTGGAGAAGACCACTGACCTAGAAAGTTAAAAGTTAATCTCTGCGTTCTTCTGCGATTTCGTACACAGTCTGTGTTTCAAAATCTGGTATGTGAGATCTGATATTTGCAATATTGAAGAAGAAAAGCTGCTCAGTTACTTGAACAACTTGTGTGGTGCCTGCTTCACTATTAATTACAGCTAATGATTATTGATTATAGAACTACAATGGGCAGTGGGATGTAACTGTGGTCCTCCATTCACATGTCAGCTAATTAGGCTGAGCCTGTTTATCAGGCCCCCGTTTAAAGTATAGCGAGTGGTGCACAATTGTGCCAGAACCTCAAATGAGCATGGATTTTCCACAGAGAATTGAATGCCCTACCAGCAGCAAAAGACAAGTTGTAGGGGAAGCGGATACATGATAAAAAGAGTTATCTTTTATCTTCAAAGTAAAACCTCTGGGAAAAGTAAGGATAGTGGCATTGGCTTAGCACGCCCGCCTCATATCCGCCTACCAAGCTTCCATGTGGCGTGATGTGTAATGAATCCTTGACATTGTCACTAGATTTTTGAGATGATTGAAAGTGGGCAGTTCATGCAATACACTCCCAAACAAGCATTCTGTATATCAAAGCCACTTGATCTTGGTCGCCAGATGAGATGTGTCAAGTTGAAGTTCATAGTTTGTATGTAGAGTGATTCCGATTTAGGGAGTCTCTTTGCGCAAATGCAAGAGTGAACTAAAAAGGCAGATGGGATTTATGAAGGCCTTATCGACAGAGCGCTCTGCTCCTTTGAGCAGGCATTGGTATTCCTGCCCACACTTTGGGAAATAAATCAGAGTGCACTCTCACTCAGACGCCTGTCGAGAAACAAGTTCAGCTCTAATTTGCCTCTGAGATTTGGCCTCTTTTTCTCCAGAGTCAGGTTAAGTCCTTTATGTCAAAATCTCTTAGACACCTGCTCAAAAGGACCGCTTGTGCTACACATCCCCAAACACAGCACAAGACTGAAGTATTCCGTTTAGCTTTTTGAATTGATAACATATTTTTGGAGCGTATGGGAGTCGATGATCTTTACCACGAGCCCACTTCCTCTTGCAAACTTCTTGAACTTTGATTGTAATTCAGGGGAGATATCTTTGACGGGTTTTCCTGCATGGCATACAAAGGAAACGTCTCTCGCACCGTGACAAAGATGCAGATTTGGAGTGGAATGAGAGGGACAGGGAAAAGATTTATGTTGAAAGGTAAAAATGCTTTTTCAGCATTTTTTAGTAGCTTGTGAAAAGAACTGCACTTGATCTTGTTTGTAGATGACTTGATGGCTAAGTTCTGCCTGATTATGTTCTAAATCCTGAAGTCATGAATATTTTATTGTTTACATCTTAAAATATGAACTATAATTTTTTCCCCAGGGAATTTGAAATTAAAATGGTGATGCCAAATTCTATGAATGAATAATCTGAAATTACATCATGGCTATCATCTTATTTGCATCAAAACATATGCTATTTAAATCAGTAGCATGCGTCAATGTGTTTTGCATTTGAAATGGTTATTTCTGTAATTTGCGTGTACTAGCTATAGAGGATAATTAGGACCTCTTTGTGATATTTCTAACCACAAAACACATAATCATCCTTTTAAGTCTGTTAGTTGAAGGACACGGCAGTGATTTTCTGCAATCTAGCTCCATATGCAGCCCTTGATGTTTATAATACACACCTGTTGGTTGACTTTCATGCATAATGATAAATGCTAAAAGCAATGGCTTTTGAAGCAAAAGAAGCAGATGGATTTAGCGCTGTTTTCAAAGACATGTTATGTGATTTGAGATTCACAATCGCTGAAAGTCAATTGCATCGTGTGTCAAATCATTTGCATTGCTCTAATTGCTTTTGCGACAGCAGATTAGCATCTCAATGCTTAAGAAAATCAGGCACTTAGTGTAAATCTGTGTCTCTTTAATTTGAGCTGGGACAGGCCTTGTGTTTTGTAGAATTTCTGATCCTCAGCATCGGAACCTGTGGGAATCCATCAAAACATCCTCAGCATCAAAGCTGAAGTCTTTGAATCAAAACTGTGGAAAATATGACTGAGTCTGAGTCTGTTCCAGACAGCAATGAAACTTTGTGTCTATTTTTTATGCCATCTGTCATATTTCTGACTCGGCTGATGTTGTTTAGCTGTGTTTGAATGTATAGAAGCAGAGCGCTGTATGAGCATTTTACAGCAGTTTGGCTGAAAGGTTTTTGTATATAATGAAAGGATGGAATTTGATATATCAATGAACTTTCCACACTGTCACTGAGGTTATCTCATGTCAAGGGTTTTGTGGATTCAAAATAGCAAATTTCATATACATTTTTAACAAATTTCAAAAGTTGTCGTTAGCTTTGTTAGGACTAAATGTTTCCTATATTCCCAGTGTTGCAAGACGTGGCTGTATTAAGAGTGCATTTGACTGAATTTCATGCTGAATTGCACCCCAATTTACTCCTATTGCAGTAAAACAAATCTAGCTTGCTTAAAAGAAGAAATGGCTCATTAGTGAACCTTCTCTCCATCAAATTAACGTTAGCTGGAAACATCTAGATGGATTGGTAAATTTTTCATTCTTTTGTCTGGGTATCAAACTGGGATTAAATAGCTCAAAATGCTTATTTAAGTGTTGATTTTTGCTTTCAGCTTGGTAACCTGGTGCAAATGTTATACATGGCTTGTCTTAAAGTCTTTATATACAGTATTAATATTATGTATGTCCTAAAAAGTTAAAAAATTTATTTCTGATGGTTTTGATTAGTCAAAGGAAGGGTGAATAAAAGGCTAATTTCAATTATTATCTTTACATGTAAATTATTAGAATATCTGAGACTCCAGACATATTATTAGGCAGAATTTGGAGTAGCATATAACATACCTCTGTTACTATTTCTGGTATATGATTTACTAATCCCAATTAGTGGGACTCGTGTAAAATCTGCATACAAGCATGCAGAAATCGTGATGCAAGTTTTTTTTCTTTCTGTTGTAAAATCAACGTAGATTTGCTGTTGTTTTTCAGCATACTATTTTGAGTTTGTATTGATTAAACCAATCTCTTTCTTTGTATTAACTCAAAATTGAGTTCATTGAAACTAAATATAAGGCAACCAGGTTGCTTACTTTTTAAAGTTAAACCATCAATAATTTTTGATAAAACTTGTTTTGAGAATGGCACACATTTTGTTCTCCAAGATCTTGAGCATGCTTTCAGAAAAGGTGAGGTTCTTCAGAAAGCACTTATATGGTCTCTAATTTGGTATGTTTATGCAAATTACCAGATGCGGGCATGCACACCTGTATGATCATCATCCGCAACCATTAATTAGCATCATTAGAATGCAGATTAGAACAAGTTCACAAGTTGTGAAGCCATCTGAAATTTTGCACAAGATTTTTTTTTTCCCGCACACATAAATATGCAAATTCTATGAAATTATTAGTGAATGAATCCAGTGTAGTTTTAAAGATAATGTTCGTCTGCTCCATCTATATTTTGCGTGGTCTTTTTCTCGGTTTAAAAGGTTGACTGAGAAGTTTTATAAAGGGAACTGGCTTTGTTTTCTTTGAAGGTGTATATTGTGAATATGGCAGATTTCCTTGAGGCAAACTGACCTGTCACAATGTGTTAGCTCACTGACAAACCATTCAGTCAGCTTCAGATGTCTCTGTATCCTTTGTGTCTTTGTCCCCTTGGGTGTCCTACTTTTAAATGCTTTTAAGGTTTTAGTAAGTATCAGGGACCTGCTTGCTGTGCGAGTTCTGCTATTTTTCCAGCTCACAGTGGCTGTGAGGGTTGGAATCCCCGCGGTTGATTCACTTTGCGCATGAGTGGTTTTGTTCTGTGCCATGGTTGACCAATCGACCAATCAAAGCACAGCCACGAAATGGGTCATTCTGTCAGTGATGCCCCTTCCTATCGGTGATCGTATTTACATGTGCCCGTGATGCAATGTCGAAGTGCTCCTAATCACAGAATGGCAGAGACAGCACTTTGGTCAGGAGTGATTAGATGTGCTATGCTGAAGACCTGAAGGTCATACAGTCTCTGAGTGGAGCCGTTGTACCCTGCGGTGGGATTCCAAGCCCATCTAAAGTTAGTGGTATGTCCAAGATGTCAGTTTGGATTGGACACCACCAGCCAAAAATCTGTCTGCTCAGCAGGCATGTCCTCTTCAAAGTGTAACTGCATTACACCTAAAGTGTAAACAGACTGTTTGACACAATGTTATATAGTGAAGACAGTAAATCACCTCAGTAAATTCCTTTATACCTGCATAGTTTAAAATCTAGGCTATTGAAAATGTTTGTAATTGCCCTGGAACCCCCCCCCCCCCTTTATGAAGAAACAAACAAACAAAACCCTTAAAATCTTATATTTTACATTATATAAAAGGGGCTGTGATTTGACTAAAAATGGAAATGTATTAAATTACAGCTAAATTAGGGAAATTAGTCAATTAATTTTAAAGATGAAATATAGAGGCATTTTAATATAGACCTTTAAAAATTAAACGACTTATTATTTAGCACTTTTTTTAACGAATCACTAAAGTAACACATTAAATTGAAAGCCCTTATATATATATATATATATGTAAGATTATACTGCATACATGTATGTAATTTACATTTTCAATTTACAGGAAATTAAATTAAAGGAAATGCTTTTTCGCAATATGGAGAAACACTGTAAATCAGTTATGGTCATACCTTTATAACAACTAGCCCCAGTGCAGACCCTGATTGCAATGGTTTCTGTGTAGCTCATTGCTAAATTTAATAATTTATTGCAGATACTTTTATATGCGTCTAATATTTTGACAATTTAGTTGTAGGCAATCGACTGTATAAGAGAATGAATCTCTTGCCGAAAAAAAAAAAATATCTCAATTGCTTCAGGTTGGTCTCAGGTATCGTTGACAGTCGAGTAAATTTCCCCAGAGAAAATCTGAAGAGAAATTACACTTTTAGGCTGAACACACCACACCAGCTCTGGTATTGAAACACTCTGCTGAATTGACTTTGGTTTCTGGGAGTGTGTCTCTAAAAAACATTAATCTTTCAGTCTGACTCTAATCTCCTAAAAATGTTGGGCACATTACAGTTTAATAAAGTTTGACACCAAAGTTTGACTCATGGTAGGGTCGGATGCTTTTGATGTGTAGCTGAATCACAAACCAAGTTATGGATAGCTTGAAAATAAGTGAATGTTCCCAGCTCACTCACTGAGTACTGATAGCAGTTGTGGTGCCATAAAAAGAATTTGTCATAAAAACTCGCAAACTGTGTGAAGTAGTTCTTGTTCAATCCATCAAAAGTGATCGATATTAAATATGTTTTTCCACTGTTCTTACAGGAATGATTTACACCACTGGCACCCTAGATTGCGAGACTCAGGATTCCTACTGGCTAACGGTTTATGCGACAGACCGAGGAGTGGTGCCGCTCTCTGCCTCTATTGAGGTGTTTATCCAAGTGGAGGATGTGAATGATAATGCACCTTTGACCTCTGAATCCATCTACCACCCGTACATCATGGAGAACTCTCCCAAAGATGTGCCTGTTGTTCGCATCCAAGCCCGGGACCCTGACTTTTCCGCTTCAGATAGCCGTCTCATGTATCGTATCACTGCCGGAAATCCTCAGAACTTCTTTTCCATAGATTCCAATACAGGTAAGGTCAATTCCATGGATTCCAACACAGTGTTTTTCCCTCTGAAGAAACAAACAAAATGATCTCATAAATTCTTATTTTTCATTGTATAACTGGGGCTGCAAATTGACTTAGTTTTAATTGAATTAATTAGCTAAATGAAGTACACTGATCGCAGTTAATTGCATATATCAATGTTTGCAGAGAATCATAAGGATTATAATTTATAATATTATATACATATTATATACAAGTAAATCATTTAACAAATGTAGTAATTAATAAGTGATCTATACAATTATACTGCATAACATATGCAAATTACATTTTATGTAATTTACATTTTTATTATAGAAATAAAATATAGTAATATTTCATTACTGAGATTAGACTGCATAGATGTGCCATTTACATTTTTTAAATATAAACATACAAAAATGTTGACTATATATATATACAGAACAAAACTGTAATGTTATGAAATATTAAAATTTAAAATATTTAAATTTTTATTTTATATTTAAATGATTTTCTTTAAAATATCATTTATTTCTGTGATGCAATGCTGACTTTCACAATAATCACCATCATTACTCCAGTCTTTAGTGTAACATGATCCTTCAAAAAGCCTTCTAATATGCTGATTTGACTCGGTTATCATCAATGTTGGAAAATGCTTAATATTTTTTTATTTTAGATATTACAAGAACAGCATTTATTCCAGATAGAAACATTTTCTAACAATATAAATCTTTACTCTCACTTTTTTTTCAAAATCAATTTAACACATCCTTGCTGAGTAAAAATATTAAATTCTTTCTTTCAAAAAAAAAAAAAAAAAAATTACTGTCCCCGAACTTTTGAAAAGTAGTGTTGTTACAAAAGATTTCTATTTTAACTAAATATTTTTTTTCTACTTTTATTTATCAAAAAATCCTAAGAATATTAAGCAGAACAACTGTTTCCAACATTGATAATATATCTTATATTAGAATGATTGGCACTGAAGACTGGAATATTGGAGCTGAAAATTCAGTTTTGCATCACAGAGATAAATTATATGTTTAAAAAAAATCTTTTATATTATAATAATTATTCACAATTAAAAAAAAAAATGTTCCGTATTTTCAATCAAATAAAAGGAGGCTTGATGACCATCATATTAAAAAATAAATAAATAAATATTAACTTTTAACCAAAACAGCAAATCTACTGGAAATACTGCATGAAAATATCATTTGTTCCCTTCTGAATTTGCAAGAAAAGAAACGTGGTTAATTTTTTACTTTGACATTTTATTACAGTGTCCTTCAGTCCAAACCTCCTATTGCTTTCACAGATCCCTTCACAAGTACTACTAAACTAACTGAGCAGCACAGCCTGTAATCTGCTTCAGTGTCAGGACATTCTAGCGTGAAGTGTTAACACACATGCAGATTTCTTATCCCGTGGCATGCTGGGTGCATTCTGCACTGCCGATTACACCCTGGTGCTGCTTTCCTTGTCATTTAAGAAGTGAGTCATGGGAGCTTATGTATGCAGCAGTAGTCAGTGAATTAATTAAACAAGGTTTGGTGCCAGCAGGAAAGCTTTTCATTCTACTATCGGCAAATCCCTCCAAGGCAGCATGTGGCAGCACATATTTACACTGGAATACAAGGTTTAAGCTCAATAAATCTAACTCAATATATATAATGAGATGTGAGTGAGTGTGTGCATGCATTGATATTTGAAGAGGAGAGTAAGTAATGCTGTATTTCTCCATGACATACACACTTTATGAAAGCCTTTGGACCAGTATGAGTGTTTTCAAGGATGAAATATATGAAAAACAAACAAAAAAAAAAAACTGAAAGAGAATGAAATTATGGTTGAATCAACCCAAAGGTATGAAACCTTGAGTGTTTTATAGTTCGCCCCTGGACTGCAGTCACAGATTCTACTTTAGGTTCAGCCAATGCTGGGAAAAGCCGTTGTAATTGCTCTCCACTTATCTAGCTCTCTTTTTGTGATTGCCTGTTGAACTCAGCCTAAGTGTTCAGATAAATTGCATTGTGAGCTCTTTTATAAAAACAAATGTGCTGTGACTAAGCCAGCAACTAATTACTGCACCCTGAAAATAGACAGCGCGTGTTTGATTATTAGTTTTAGAGCGCTTGATTCTATAGAGTCATATCTTTTACAATTTATTTTACTTACAAATGCTTTGCCAAGGATATCTTTACAGTATATTTAAATGGATGGATCCTTTGCACTTTCCTCACAACCACTGGTTCATCAACGTCTCGAGTTCATAGCTTCTTTAATTTCTCTAATTGAGTCCCCCTGGATGGCACACATTAGGGAACACTGTGGATTCCAGCAATACGATTCAACCTGTGCCATCAGGAGTTCTTTGTTGCCATGGCTATATTTCACTGAGAGTTATTGACTCAGAAATCGCATGTGCAATTGATTTATTTTAGAGAAATAATGGGAACTTGAGCTAAAATGACGGCAGTGTTTTTTAAAATGCTGGAATTTGCAATATATTCGCGCATATACTGTACAGTATTTTTGATAAATCAGTTTCTCCGAGAATTTTTGTTCTGTGGAACACAAAAATAAGACTTCTCAGTGAGAGAGAGACTGAAGCTCTTGAGCTTCAAAAAGGATGGAAAAGCACATTTAAGAGAGTGTATTATAGAAGTTATCCATACAACTGATGTGTGATATATTCCAAGCTCTGGATGTGAAACAGACTGAGATTTAAGTACATTCTTCAGAATTTCTCATTTTTTTGATCCACAGAAGAAGGAAAGTCACAGAGGCTTTGTACTATATATGAGGGTGGGTAAATAATCCCCATATTTCTTTAAGCGCTCTCTTTTGGAGCTTGTCAATATGTCCACACAGCAGGACTTGTTGTCAAACCCATAGACCCGCTTTAAGTTAATTACCATCATCCAGATGTCTTGTGCCTTGAGGAAGCATTCATATTCAGGAATGTCTTCCTGTTCTCAGTCTCTGCTGCTCTGTCTGTCTGAACTCAAGTGTTTTTAAAGCCTAGTTACAGCCACTTTGGCTTGGAAAATAATGCATTCACGAGATGCCATCTGTGGGTTTACGTTAGAGGCTTGTCTCTTGAGCTGCTTTTTTGAAAACAATGTTGTGTGAATTTATGCACCCTTTCTGACACGTTATTAATCATTGTCGAGCGGCTCTCCTCGCTCCTCGCATTGCGCAATTGTCATGAAAGTCATTGTTTATTCAGTTTTGTCATTTAAAAAAAAATGTTTTTTCAGGACTCATCACTACCACATCAAGGAAACTGGACAGAGAGCAACAAGAACAGCACTTCCTAGAGGTACTGTATACATGGACATTAGAAGTAATTCATTCAAAAATTAAAAATAAAATACTATTAATGTTGTGTTCTAATCAAATTTCAAATATGGGATATTCCGACTTGATATTGGCATTTTAATGCATATTAAAATGTAATTTTAAACATTTGTAAGCAATGATGCTGAAAAGCTGAATTTTCAGCACCATTACTCCAGTGTTTAATGTCACATGATCCTTCAGAAATCATTCTAATATGCTGATTTGCTGCTTAAGAAACATTTCTCACCAATTAGGAAAACTGCTGTGCTGGTTAATATTTTGTTTAATAAATAGAAAGTAAACACAATAAGTGTTTATTTAAAATAGAAATCTTTTTAACATTGATTTTAACTGTCACTTTAGATGAATTTAAAGCATCCTTGCTGAATAAAAGTATTTATTTCTTTAAAAAAACGCACTTACACCAGACTATTTAACTGTAGCGTATAAGGGAAAAAAATGGCAATGCTACTGCTTTACAGGTATTTGATTGTCAAAATCATCAATCAAATTGTAGAGCACATAGTTTTTTTTAAGGATAGCAGATGATTTGCAGGTATAAGAGATGATGATTTACTGTGTTTTAGACACCTGGCTCATTGGTAAACAGGATTTATTGACTGGTGTTATATGATTTTTAGTTCATTAAAAGGAAATATTTACTGTGTACCATCTCCCTGGGTATTTTTCCCCCTGATTTTTCAGAGGTGTGTGTATGAAAACATACAGAGATTTCCAAGTTGTAGGTCTGACTTCAAATGCTTTTTTGAAAGTACATAACTGACAGACTTTATATAGTGATAATAGCAATTCTAGCCACATCATACTACTTTTATTTTTTTTTGCAGTGTTTTTTCTGTGTGTGAGCTGCCATGAACTATTGTTGTATGGAAAAGAGTAGCATGTCCATTCATTAAAATCTCTCCTTTTTATCATACTGAACAAATAAGAACATACAGGTTTAGAATTACATGACTGCAAGAAAAATAAAACTAACCTTTCTTGTTTGTCATTGATTCTCAAGGGTAGTTTATCAGTCTTGAAATGTTGAAATCATGTAATTCCATTAATAGTCACAAGTACTGAAACTATGATAGAACTACAGAGAAAGATAAAATGATTACTTTTCAATAGCTTCAAGTATTTTATTGATAACCATATAGGATACACACTGACTTATTTATTGATCTATTTTAGGAACACATTTGTCTGTTGAACAAAATAGAAAGATGCTACCAGTAACCTATTGAATTCATTGGAATATATGGGAAAGCAGTTGTACTATCAAGTGAGGAATAGCTTTATACATCCAGGATGTAAAGGCAATGATGTATGTGATCTTTAATTTCAAATGTCTTATAATAATAAGGTGCAGTAGAGCAAACGACTGGCCTACATCTGCATTATGAGTGACCGAAAATATAAAGCCAGAGTATACTGACCAAGGACTCTTATTTAACCCCAAAACACGTGCAGATGTGCAAATTTTCATACAGTCTGATGAGCAGCCCTTAAATTACTGATCCGTCAATGAGGGCAGTACAGTAGCACTGATCAATGGGATGGGTGTGGCTCCCCGTGATCCCTGCTCTATATGGACAGAGTGGAATGAGGGCCATTGATTTCTGTGTTCACTAAATGATGATTCACTCTGCAGAAGGCTTCTAGTTTCAAAGTTCATATTTTACATCTAGCGCCTCAAGGTACCTGCTTTGAGAGAGCAGCTCAGGCATCAGCGTCTCCAGCGTACACGCGCTGACTGCGGACGGTCCCCATTAAAGATTTAGTCCATAGAGGCTTTCTTGATCTGCTGCTTGTGAGTTTGCAGTGGCATAATTTGCCCCTGGCCTCTTTTTGTGACCAGTCTCTGATCAAGTTCTGGAAATATCCAGTGGAAGAGTGAGATCAATTGCGTTCTTTTCTGATAAATGCGCCTGAGTTGATCTTTTGTTTTATTTTATTTTATTTTAAAATAGATTTTGATGAGAGAAGAGTTCTGTTTATTTTATGTATAGCCTTTTTATGTCTCTAGACAGCATAGAGTTCTCTAGAGTTGCTATGGTGTTACTAAGATGGTTTGGGCACATTTCTTTAAGGTTGCCAGGGTGTTTTATTTAAAGTCTACTTCAAAAATCTGATTGCTTGTTTATAGTCCAAATTATATGGGATGAGTTGCAGGAATAAAATATACTCAAAAATGTGCAATGTTAAGGGAAAATATTTGGTAGTGCAAAGTTGAAAAGGTACATTGCAGATGCTATAAAGAATATCCCGGGGGAAAGGGACATGTATCAATTATATACTACTGCTAAAACGTTTGGTGTCAGTAAGATTCTTGTAATGTTTTGAACATAAAATGTAATTTGATTTTGATTTGATAAACTTGATTTATCCCCTAAGGCACACTAAGGCTGCATTTATTTGATGAAAAATAACAGCAATATTGTGAAATAGTATTACATTTTAAAATATTTTGAAGTGTAATTTATTCCTGTGATTCCAAGTAAATTTTCAGCATCATTACTGCAGTGTCACATGATCCTTCAGAAATCATTCTAATATACTGATTTGATGTTCAAGAAACATTTCATGAATGCATGAAGAGACAATGAGTGAACATACCCATCAAAAACTGTAAATGCAGAGACATTGACCTGTTAAATTTTCCAATGAAGTTAAAACTAACTTTATCTTCATAAACTGTGCATGACTGTGTCATAATTTTGTTTATATGCGTTTATTCTAGGTTACGGTTATGGATGGAGGAGGGATCTTCAGACAGTCCACTGTCTGGGTGATAGTGCATGTTCAGGATGAGAATGACAATACACCTGAATTCAAAGAGTCTGTGTACCGCATCATCCTTCTGGAGCGAGACCGCAACAAACGCGGTGACCCTGTCTACAGAGTCTTCGCCCATGATCGAGATGAAGGGTCCAATGCAGATCTCACTTACAGCATTGTGGATGGAAATGATGATGGGAAGTTCGTTATCGATCCTAAGACAGCCATGGTGTCTTCCAGGAAGATGGTCACGGCTGGTGGCTTTGATATTCTCACGGTAAAGTACCAGACAGATGGGTATTTCAGTTCACGTTGAAGTTTTTTTTTTTTTATAAGCATAAAGTTTTCAGCGTTTTCTTCTTAATTTTTTCTATGCCGTCCTCAGATAAAAGCCATTGACAATGGGACCCCTCAGAAGTGGTCGACCACCCGTTTGCATGTTGAATGGATTCGGAAGCCCGTGCCTTCGCCACTGGCCTTGCGATTTACCGCAGCTGTTTACAACTTCACAGTGGGGGAAAACGCCAAAGTGTATGAGTCAGTTGGAGTGGTCTCAGTTTTCCAGACAGCAACTCCTTTATGGTTCGACATCATTGGTGAGCATCAATAATGCAGCAGTTTCAGTCATAAATTAAGTCGGGTTGCAAACTTTAATGTCCATAATACTACTGAGATTAATGTCTGCTTAGGATGAATCACTTCTGTTGTAGCATTCCTCAGTTGCTTGGGAAAAACTGTGCTGATGAATAAATGTAGATGTAATTTAAAGGAGTAGACCTCTATGGTAAACAATGCTGACAATGATTTACTCCATTTGGTCGTTGCTTACAGCTCTTCTACATATGTATCATTTGCATTTTGCACCTATATTTTCTGCTTATAGTTGGACAACAGAAGATGCATGGATGGTAAAGTTAGTGAACTAAAATATGCAAAGAGGGTCATTTTGATTGAACCCTCTCAGTATTTGGGATTTTGCTCAGCATTGCAGATGTAGTACCACGTTGGGGGCATTGCTTGTGTGATTTAGTTGGAAAAGGTACTCTATGACTGACGTTACCTCGGTTCTCACTAGAGGAGGGAATGTGTACTGCGTAATATCTTAAGCTATTGGAAAAGCTCTTTTCCACGAGATATTGAAGCCAAAAATTATCCTTAATTTTTAATTAATGTAAAACGCGGTGCGGCAGCATGCAGACATAGGTTTTTTTAATTAATTCAAAATTAAGGATGATTTTTGGCTTCAAAATCTCATGGAAAAGAGGTTTTCCCTTAGCGTAATATATTACACAGTACGAGAGAACCTCTAGTAAGAGAACTCCCAAATGAGTAAGCGTTTAAAAAGTAATTTTTGAATTTATTTAGGTTAATATGAGTTCTTGACATCCATGTCAATTTTCTGTTTTCGTTTTCTTTCCGTTCATCTGGATCTGTCTCTGAGAAGGTGGAAGGACGTCACGGGAGATGTTTTATATCCCACAGAGCTCCTGTGGTGGAAACTGTTCATCTGACAGAGGTAGGCTAACTGTCAGTATTTTGTAGTTATTTTCCTGAGCGTGAAGGTTTGGCTAGTTTATCTGATACTTTAGATACTCGCTTTAAAAACTCCATTTGCCCCAGGACAAACGTGAAGCTCTCAATCCTGTAAACACTTTGAGTGCTGAGATTCCTTCCAGACTTTGGTCTTCTGATCTCATTTAAGTGCAGTGGAAAGTGAGTGGAATTGGAACAGATGCATGCAATGAATACTAAAGATGCTCAGAAAGTTTGCCCTTATCCGTCAGAATGGACTTGCATTAATGATTTGAGAATCTGCCGGGAAGAGGCTTGTACCTGACACAGATGTTTGTGGGAGTCGAAGATAAGAGACCCGAGGCTGATGGGAAAGATCCCAACAGAAAGCGGTTGATGTTTCAAATGCTGTGAAACTTTGATGAATCGCTGTGAAACATAATAAATTTATTTCTCACAGAAGAGCAAAACCGCATGCATGACAGTTTGATTGGTAGAGTGTTCACCTTGATCCTTTTCTGCTAAAACTCTCCATTGGATAAATAAATGCATGCAATGCATTTTCTATCAGTTTTAATTTTTCAGCTCATGCTAACTGTGATTTCTTGGTGTAATAGGAAACTATGACGGTCCATTTGATATTCAGAGAGGGATGGGGACCATAGTAATAGCCAGACCTCTAGATGCAGAGACACAATCACTATACAACATGACGGTACAGGTGACAGATGGAACCAACACAGCCACTTCACAGGTATATTTTTAGTTGTATAAACATCCCGGAAACTTTTTCGAACAGAATCAAGACTGCTAACTTCGCAAGAAACTATAGTATTGTGGTTGAAATATCCAAGAGAGAAACATCTCCAAGATGTTAAGCAGTGTGCCGACTTTTATCTAATTTTATCAACGTATCAATGTTTGCCGTGAAAGAGATATCTATATCATCTTCACTGAATATGTCTTCTGGTATTCCAGGGGCTTCTGAGTATTCCAGTGTCCCAGAAACCCACATTGTATTGTCACTCTAGCATGTGCATTTTCTATTTCTTATTTAAGCTGTTTTAACATCATATTGCAACATATTGCAATCTGTTTAAATTAGATGAATTTCTGTGAAAAACTAACAATGACTCTGCCCCTTGTATCTATAGGTTTACATAAAGGTTTTGGACAGCAATGACAACACTCCCATTTTCTCTGAACGTATATATGAAGTCTTGGTATCTGAGGATACACCAGCTGACACTGAGGTCTTGCGCGTCCGAGCCAGGGACAAGGATGAACGGGCAAAGTTGAGCTACTCTATCCATGGCAGCGTTGATCCGGCAAGCATGCGGATGTTTAGGATCAATCCTGGTACTGGTGTCATGTACACAGCAGATCGACTGGACTATGAGGTCCGCACTCAACACATCCTTACTATTATGGTAAGAAACAAGATATCTTTTATAGAAGTGTACTGACGTTCCAATATATTGGTAGATTAGTTGATAACTGATTTCAAATCTGAAACAGATCATTTCACATATTACATACAGTGGGGTCCAAAGGTCTGAGATCACTAGTATAAATGCCTCACTATTTGCTTTTTGTTTAAATTTAACAAGAAAAAAAAGGATATAAGGATAAATAATAATTAAATTATATTATCATTAATTGATATATAAATAGATTTTTTTTTTGTTTAAATAACATGAGTTTCTTGGACAATATATACCCTTTTGCTGACATGGTGGAATGGACTCCACATGTGTGTGTAAAACCTGCAGCATGATTCAGAAAATATTTAAATGTTCACAACATATTTAGTGTTGTTTTTTCAAATGTTCTATTTGTGTCCTGGTTTTAGTAGACATTTTAATCAATATGGACTCTTGAACCCCACTGTATTTGAGTTTTTTTCAGGTGTTCTGTAGTATTATATTATCAAAACATATAGCTTACCATACCAGATTTTATATTTTGACAGTTTGCATTTTTGACTGTTAAACTGTCTTTTTTTTATTCCTTTTTTCCCTCATTTTGCTTGTTTCTTCACAAATCTTTTCTATGCAAAAACTATTAGTTTTCTCCTCAGCTCTGTTGCCTCCTTTCCTCCTTTTTTTCTTCTTTTATTTTAGGTGAAAGATCAAGAATTTCCCTATTACAGAGACCTGGCACGGATTATTGTGACTTTGGAGGATTCCAATGACCAGCCACCTTTTTTTACTCGCCCTTTGTATGACAGTACGGTGTTTGAGTCGGCTCCAGCAGGAACGTCAGCTTTGCAGGTGATCGCACTAGACAGAGACTCGGGGAGAAACGGCGAAATAGTTTACTCAATTGATGCAGGTAAACACCATATTCTCTGCTCTTGAATTTATTACGCTCCCTGATAACATTTCCATTGTTCAGCTGTTTTAAGTAAAACTGATTGTCTATGCCGCTGAGTGTGATGCATTAGCTCATTCTTTTAACATGTCATGCATCTTAAGATTTATCTTTGATATATCCTTTACCTGAAATGCCACTTTTCATGATGAATTGACAGGCATGTGTCATTTTACTTTCTCTCTCAGGCAACACCGGCGGCTTATTTGGAATAGATCCACTATCTGGCATTATTTCAGTAGCCAGAGAGCTGGACCTTACAACTGTGGGTTTTTATACCCTTACTGTGAGAGCCACAGATGGAGGTACACCGGCATTAAGTAGCATGACTGCTGCGAAGATCGCCATCTCTCTGTCTGATTTCTCCAGTCCAAAGTTTGCCCAACAAGAATACCAGGCTGAGATTACGGAGAACGTTGCCGTCGGGACTTTTGTCATAATGGTCTGTGCAATTAGTCGATCCATACTGAGTTATGACATTAAACAAGGGAATGATGAAAGGAGGTTTAAAATAAATCGTTACACAGGTGTCATCACAACACAAAGGGATTTTGACTTTGAGATGACCTCCTCCTATGTGTTGGCCATTCAGGCTGTCAACATGGCTGGGATTGCCTCCACTGTCACTGTCTGCATCCAGGTTGTTGATGAAAATGATAATCCTCCAGTTTTCCAGGAGCTCACATATAAAGGGACCATCAGTGAGGCAGCCCCTATCAATAGTGTGGTGATGAGTGAGGATGGAAAGCCCTTGGTAATTGAAGCCACAGATGCTGACAAGAATCACAATGCCCTCCTGATCTTCCAGATTGTGGAGGACACAGCTAAATTGTTCTTTACGGTGGACTCGGGAACAGGCTCAGTCAGAACTATAGCCCAGCTGGACTATGAAACATTCAGTGCTTTTGATTTTTCTGTTAATGTGCGGGACAGTGGCAGGCCTCAGCTAACAGCGGAGAAGCCAGCCAAAGTCCTAATCAGGGTTGGGAACGTCAATGACTCTCCCCCTCAGTTCTCACAAGAAGCTTATGACACTGTGTTGCTTCTTCCAACATATGCTGGGGTTGAGGTTCTGAGAGTAGAAGCCACTGATCCAGACATGGCCACTGATCTGATTTATTCTTTGGCTGATAGCAACTTGGAGCACTTCGAAATAGATCCATCATCAGGTGTCCTCACGGTCAAAAACAATAAACTCTCCAAAGACCGTTATCGTTTCAATGTCAAAGTGTCAGATGGACGGTACTTTTGCACAGCACTTGTGACGGTGTTGGTTAGGGAGGCTATGGACAGTGGTCTCCTTTTCAGTCAAACCTCTTACTCCTCGTCTGTACTGGAGAATAGTGTGAACATTACCACAGTGAGCATTATAAGTGCTGTAGGAAACCGCTTAAATGAACCACTAAAGTACACTCTTTTGAATTCAGGGACACGCTTTACAATTCGTCCCACATCAGGGGTTATTCAAACCACAGGAGTCCTCTTTGATCGAGAACAACAGGAACTGTTTGAGCTGGTGGTAGAAGTGAGTAGAGAATATGACCAGCTGCGAGTTGCTAGAGTAACCGTCAGAGTAGAAGTTGAGGATGTTAATGACAATGCCCCTGAGTTTCTAGACCTTCCATATTACGCTGCTGTGCAGGTTGATGCAAAACCTGGCTCACCCATTTTCCAGGTGTCCGCTACAGATTTGGACAAAGGAATTAATGGAGCTGTGTATTATGAGCTTAAGGAGGACCATCCACAATTTGAAGTGAACAAGCTCACTGGGGAACTTACTCTTAAAAGGGCCTTTGATGCAGACTTGTCTAATGTTGAATATCCACTTGTCATACTTGCACGTGATGCAGGCTACCCCTCCTTGTTCACTGTTGTTGAGCTTCCAGTTACAGTTGTGAACAAAGCCATGCCTGTGTTTGACAAGTCTTTTTATGGCATATCAGTAAGAGAGGACATTGCTGTGTTCACTCCCGTTTTATGCATAAATGCCACCAGTCCAGAGGGCCAAAACATTATATATACCATTGTGGACGGGGATTCCTCCTCTCAATTTGACATTGGCTTTGACAGTGGTGTGATTAATGTCATATATCCTTTAGACTATGAGACCACACCCTACTACAGGCTAACCGTCAGGTCTATGGACACTCTCACTGGAGCCAGATCCGAAGTAGATGTGGACATAGTTGTGGTGGATGTAAATGACAATTCCCCTGCCTTTGGCAATGCCTCATACACCACCACTTTGCCAGAAAACTCAATGATCGGTTCTAGCGTGATACAGCTCTTGGCAACAGACAAAGACTCTGACAAAAACAATATGATTACCTATCAAATCCTCTCTGATGGATTCAACAGCACAGACTACTTCCTCATTGACAGCACAAGTGGACTCGTGTTAACAGCCCGTCTTTTGGACTATGAACTTACACCAAGCTTCAGCTTTATCGTTAGGGCAACAGACAATGGTTCCCCGTCCCAGAGCAGTGAAGTTTCTGTCACCGTCTTGGTGAGTGACGTTAATGACAACCCACCGTCCTTCAGCCAACCACTTTATGAAGCTTTTGTGAGCGAACTGGCTCCCAGAGGCCACATTGTGACATGTGTCCAGGCTTCTGATGCAGACAGCTCAGATGCTGAGAGTTTGAGGTACAGCATACTCTCTGGAGATGAGAAAATGAACTTCATAATAGACTCCCAGACTGGTGTCATTTCCCTGTCCAGCCAGCGCAGACAGGGGATGCGGACAGCGTACGACCTCAACGTGTCTGTATCGGATGGGGTGTTCACCAACACTGCACAGGTGAACATTCGAGTCATGGGGGCTAACCTTTACAGCCCTGTCTTTAGTCAACGGTTCTACTTGGCGGAGGTCCGCGAGAATGCCCCTGCTGGTACCAGAGTCATTCAGGTGCGTGCTACAGATGAGGACTCTGGGATTTTTGGTCAGATCATGTTTTCTTTTATCAATGACCTTGGAAAGACTCAGTTTTACATTGGAGCCGATGGCCTAATAACGACAGCTCAGAAACTGGACAGAGAGAACCCAGTGAACCGAGACATTGTGCTAACTGTAATGGCACTTGATGGTGGGGGAAGAGCAGCCTTCTGCACCGTTAGGGTAATTCTTGCTGATGAGAATGATAATGCCCCACGTTTTAGGGCTATGGAGTATAGAGTTAGCATAAAGGCTAACATGCCAATGGGATCGCTGGTGACTCAGATCCAGGCTCAGGACCCAGATGCCGGCGACAATGGCAGAGTTAGCTACTCGCTGTACAGTGAGGCAAGGCTTCCTCTAGTAGATGTGCTGGAGATTGAGCCGGACAGTGGCTGGATGGTCACAAAGGGAAGCATGACACATCTCAGAGGAACAGTCCTCTCCTTTTTTGTCAAAGCTACTGATGGCGGGGTCCCAGCCAAACATTCGCTTGTGTCTGCATTTATTCATGTCTTACCACCTGATGCAAATGTCCCCTCCTTCACCCAGCCCCAGTACTCTTACACAGTCCCAGAGGACACACCTGTTGGATCAGCCTTGGGATCCGTATACTTAAGTCCTGGTCAGACTGCTTCATTTTCTGTGGTAAATGGAGAGACTGGGGAGAGTAACCAGGGTGGGACATTTTTGGTTGAGAGAGAAACTGGACTTCTAAGGCTTGTTAGCCCTCTGGACTATGAACTCATCAACATTTACCGTTTCAAAGTTGCTGCCACCATGAGGCAGGCGCTGGTTGAATCTATGTCTGTAGTGGATGTAGAAGTAAAGGTGCTAGATGTGAACGACAACAAACCATTATTCGGAACCAGTTCTTATGTGGCCATGGTTATGGAGGGCATGCCTAGGGGTACACGCGTTATCCAGGTACGAGCACTTGACCCTGATTGGGGCTCTAACGGACAGGTTAATTACAGCATTGGCCCGACCCTAAACCAAGAGCAGGACAAAGCAAGTGGATCTAAATCTGTCTCCAGTACTATGTTTGTTATTGACAGCAAGACTGGTTGGATCACTACTCTCGGTGACCTGGACCATGAGATGTGCCCATCTTACACCTTCAACGTGGTGGCATCTGATCTAGGTGAAGGTGTCTCACTATCCTCGACTGCTGTAGTGACTGTTGCAATAGCAGACGTCAATGACAACCCCCCTACCTTCGAGAGGGAGTACTACAGAGGTGCTGTGCGAGAGAGTGACCCACTGGGGGAGGTGGTTTCAGTGCTGAGCACTCGTGATGGGGACAGCTCTGATCAGAATCGGCTTGTCAGCTTCCATATCACAGGTACGTATTAAAGTAGGCCACTGGAGGATGATTTATGGCTCTCGGTGGCTCTCCGGGAAAGATAATCACATTGAAAGGGTTTAATTTAATGAACTAACTGTGCAAAAGCTATATGAGTAAAGAGCCATCTGCTTTATGTGTCACATTACTTTGTTTAAAGACTATCTGGGGAAGTGAACAGATTGTTAGAATTAAGCTCAGTTTATTGTTTCCAATAACCTGGGATACTTTATATACCCTCCCCAAAAGTGTCCCTAAGTGTTTGTTCACTAAGCATGCTCTTAGAGTTATTTTGATGGGTGTAAGCAACATTTTTTATTTGATGTGCTCAGTATAGTTTGAAATATTATGTTTTATTTTATTTTAAATAAAGTACAATAATACCATTGTTATGTGTTTATGCAAATTAAATACATGATGGTTTGGTTACTGTGCAGGACATCATAGAGTTTTACAAATCTTCCTTCCTAATTTATCTCAATTGTGTGGCCATTCTTTTTGACTCAGGAGGAAACCCCAAGGGAGTGTTTGGGCTGGCTCCTGTTCAGGGTGAGTGGAAGGTCTTCGTGAAACGGCCTTTGGACAGAGAGGAGCAGGATCAATACCTGCTCAATATTACTGCCAGTGACGGACTGTTTGTAACCCGCATAGGCGTAGAGGTCACTGTCATAGATGCCAATGACAACAGCCCCATCTGCAATCAGGTCTGAGCAATTTATTTAGACTGGCCTTTCATCTCATACAGCCCAAGTTAACAACTGCCATGTTTAATGCCTGCATTCAGATGTAAATGAAGTCTTTTCACACAAATATATTTTGTATTCAGAATTCAGTACACAGTTTGAATAGTTTTTCATCATTATTTTTTAGGCTCAATATGAGGCCTCGTTTCCAGAAGATGTGGCTATTAATACTGTTATTCTGACAGTTGGAGCTACAGACTTGGACACTGGTGTCAATGCAGAAGTTCAGTACTCTCTGTTTGGCATTGGAGTTGAAGATTTTTACATGGATGCAAATACTGGTATTTCTGTACTTCTTCTTTAACATTTGCTTTTACTCATAATGCTTGATTTTTGTCCTTATTTGCTCTGGAGGAGTTTTTCCAGTCAGAGTTTACAGGTTCACAAAAAGTTTTTTTGTTTTGTTTTTTGCCTCAAGACTATGATTCCTTCCCGTCTGGTGATATCAAACATGTTTGACATTTGTCATTCGTCTCTTAGCAACAATGTGCATGTTTATGCATGATTTTGTGTTCAAAGTGATTTGAAAAGTCTGGTAGTGTGTGATCCTGTGTCATTTAGTCTATACTGCCCATTTGTTTTCTGCAAACATTTTCAAATTCGGCAACTGTATGAAAAACCGGTTCGGATTTGAAAAGTTCTGAACTGAAATGCAGATTATCTTTAGATTATTTTCAGCATAATTGGTTACAATACAATTAATACAATTTTGCCTGCTATCCCAAATTAACTTGGACGTTTAAAGCATATTTAGATAGACAGCATTGATTTAGTAATGACTTCATTGACGTCAATATGCTTGATTGAATGAAACATTTATGAGACACAAAAATATTTAGCACCCTCATCCATCATTTAAAGTATCTTTTATTCATATCACTGAAGTTTTTACTTATTGCAACTCTGGCCCATGGTTCTGAAATCCATCCTACAGTATGAGGCTTTGCACTTTTCTTTTTTGTGCCAGGTGAACTGAAGACGGCCTCTCTGTTGGACCGGGAGAGAACGGCAGGTTATAAGTTGGTAGCGCAGGCTACAGATGGAGGAGGGCTGTTCTGTCGCTCTGAAATTTCTCTGACCATTCTGGACGTTAATGACAATGCGCCATCATTTGCCTTCACACGGTTCATGGCGAGTGTATATGAGAGCGCTGCACCCAAGGCCTTGATCACACGCCTTCAGGCTAATGATCCAGATGAAGGTGTGTATTTCACATGTGTAACATTTAGGTTCAACTTTATTTGATATAGAAGTGGTCTTGTGACTGATCACCATCTCTTTTTTCCAAAACATTTCAACCCCTTTTGCCTTCACCATTTTATTTTAAATAGTCCTGCAGTTTGATTTAGAAAACTAAAAACAGCTCATAAAACTCTCATAACAATTAAAAATAGTGTTTAAAATTGTTTTAATTGAGTCACAGCATATCACATTGCATGCCTTTATATTTGGCAAATATTTAGTTCCTTTTTTGCATGTTTGATGGTGTTTTTTTATGTCTTCTCCCAGGTCTGAACAGGAAGATTGTGTACACACTCGTTGACTCTGCTGATGGTATGTTCTCCACTGACCCATGCTCTGGTCTGGTGATCCTGGAAAAGTCTCTGGATAGAGAAGTGCAAGACTTGTATTCGATAAGGATCAAGGCTACTGACCGAGCAGGGGCCGATGGCTCGCTTTCCACCCAGGTGGACCTCACCATCGTGGTTCTGGATGTGAACGACAATCCACCTGTGTTTCAAAAGCAAGATTACGCGGCCACAGTGCCTGAAGATGTCACTGTAGGAACAGAAGTGCTGCGCGTCTTTGCCACGAGTGGTGATATTGGAGTGAATGCAGAAATCTACTTTCGAATCTTGTCTGGAAATGAGCTGGGAAAGTTTTCCATTGACGATTCAACAGGCAAGGCGGGGAGACGGATGTTTTCTGCACATAAACAATTATTTCTGGTTTGAAATTGTTTTGCAGTTTTTAGTTCGATTTCTTTCAAGAGCTTACTTGTAACTAACGCAAACAAAGGCTTATTGTAAGGTCATTTATATTTCCTTTCTTCACGAATCATTGAGAGAAATGAAAGAAAGTGTATTGACTCTAGACAGCACATTATGATTTGACAAATTGTGCCTGTTGAAATAGCACAATAAAAGTGCAGCGATTGGGAAAATTAGTTATGAATGCTCCACAAAATTCTAATAATCATGCTTAACATTCAGAAAACATGGGAACAGTTTCAGAGAGTACTCTTTGTTTCTTAAAAAGATGTAGGCAGTCAATGGAAACCCTGAAATATAACATTTTTATAGTTATATCACTTCCCATCCATTGAGTTTTGACAATAGAATAATGCACTTTAGTTTATACCTGTACTTTAAGACAATTAAGTGCTTTCTTTTGGCTATTGTGTGTGAGCCTAATGGTCTGGTTTTTCTTGCATCCAAAGGAGCCTTTGTATTGAAAGTTATGTAAATGTGGCGCCTATTATATGCATATAAATTAATTGTCTTTGCTCTGACTCATATCTCCTATGATTTCAGGCATCATTTCCGTGGTGGACGATCTTGACTATGAGCTCTGCAAGGACTTTTTCCTAAATGTAGAGGCCTTTGATGGCGGATCACCTCCCTTGAGGTCCAGGACCATAGTGACCATAGAGCTACTGGACGTCAATGACAACTCGCCTTCTTTCAGCGAGGACATTTACAATGTTCTGATCAGCGAAGACGTAGCCATCGGAGAGACCGTCACGAGGGTAAAGTTCTCTCATTAGCCGAGCCACTTCATTGGCATTTAATTAGCCGCAGACATAATTTCAATTTCACAGCTAGCATATAATTAAGCTCATTGCTCGCATAAATCCCCTTAATGAATTAAGCTAGTTATTCATTTGTACTGTGTACTTGAGCTGTAATATAATTTATCGGAAGAGGGTGTAATTTGCTTCACGATCCGTATAAATTCAGGAATTATTGGCCTCTCTGGAATATGCATATATGGGCTTGTTGTCTGTTTGTAATGTGCAGCTGTTCGCAGAGGACCTGGACAGTCAGATCAATGGGCAAATAACGTATTCCATTCTGAAAGGGGACCGTGACAACCAGTTTTGGATCGACCCTGTCACTGGGCTTCTGAAAGTTAACAAGGCACTGGACAGAGAGACGGTTAGTCCTTGGAATGAGCTCGGGTACTTTGGCTAATGAATCTTGACATCTCTTCGAGACACTCTCCTGAGACGTTGCATGATTTCGGCCAATTATGTTTAAATCAGCCGTAAAGTCTTTAATTTGGCAAATGTTGGATTGAAATTGAGGCTTTTGTGTTATTGTGGGTTAGCGGAGAGTCCTGTTCTTCTAAAAAAGACATTTAATAAGAATTGAGTCACTCTAAACTGTTTTTACCTGACATTTATCTTCCTGTCTCACTTGTATAAGGTCTCAAGCTACTCATTGTCTGTCCAAGCGTTTGACAGCGGGTCACCTGCCAAGTCAACCACTGTGAATGTCAATATCGAGATTGCTGATGTGAACGACAACCCGCCGATCTTCTCTCCCGCTAATGCTTCAGCTGTGATTCAGGTGTGAGCCACAGTCTTAACTCTTTTATTTGCAGCAGTAGACAAACATATGTCACATACCTACAATATATGGGACATGTGACTGTTGCTAAGGCAATTGCTACTATTACTGTTGCTAAGGGATTTCAACAAACGACTGGATGATTCATTAAATATTCACATTATATTTACAATTCTTTTAATGTCGTTTTTTACCATTAAGAATGTGTAATTTGATTTGTTTAGTGCTGTTACAACATGCATGTTACAACGTTTTTAGAATTTGTAGGTTTACAAAATCGGTTGTAAATCAGTTTTTCAATGAACTGATTCAGAACTCAAAATGTTCCTTGTTTGATTTAATTTTTAACGTATTTAAATGTTTTATTAAAATACACTAACGTTCAAAAGTTTGATATTTTAATGCTTTTGAACGAAGTGTCTTATTCTCACCAAGGCTGGATTTATTTGATCAGTAATACAGTAAGAACTGTAATATTGTGAAATGTTATTATAATTTAAAATAACAATTTTCTATTTTAATATTTTTAAAAATGTAATTTATTCATGTGATGGCAAAACTGAATTTTCAGAAGCCATTACTGCAGTCTTCAGTGTCACATGATCCTTCAGAAATCATTCTAAAATGTTGATTGGTTATTATCAATGTTAAAAAAATTGTGATGCTTAAAATTTCTGTGGAAACAGTAAAAAAAGATTTGCAGGATTCTTTGATGAATAGAAATGTAAAAAGAACACGGTTTGTCTTTACTGTCACTTTTGATCAATTTAATGTGGCCTTGCTGAATAGAAGTATTCATTTCTTGAATAAAAAGTATTCATTTCTTTAAAAAAAAAAACTTTCTCACCCCAAGATTTTGATTAGTAGTGCATGTTGGTCAATGGTGCAGTTTATGGCTATTATATTATGTCTGATATTGTTCTATAAAATTTATGGAAAATATAAAAAATTCCTCTTTTTGTTTGGTTTATAAGATTTATTTTAGCTGTATTTTATATAATGCTCTTAACATTTAGTATTTACTTGGTTGAAATGAAAGATCCTCCAAAAAAAATAAAAAATAAAATAAATCAGCCTTTCAAGACATTTCAGAGCAAATACATAAATATTTTGATATATTGTTAGAAGGCAGAAAAAACTGAGAGAAAGTATATTAAATTTCAGCACAAAACTCATCTTCCCATGGAAATGATTTTTACGGCTTGTTGGGGAGAGGTGTGCTACAGTATGTCTTATGATTTACCTCCACGATGATAAAGTGTCTAAGAAATCACCTAGACTTATTAAAGGAGCTACCTGAGCCATATCTATGGACTAGATAGAATATTATGCATTTCAGGGTCAGTGTTTTTGACTAGGTTAAGGAAATAAACAACCTAGCTATTACATAAGACACACTTGCAAACTTGTTCCAATCACCCACAGCACACTAGAATCGAAGACTTTTGTATTGATACCTTATTTCTGTATTTTTATTTTTCAAGTTAAACAAGCCTGCAGGAACTACCATCATCACACTCTCAGTTTCTGATAAGGACTCCTCTAGAAATGGCGCACCTTTTGAGTTTCGCATCGTGTCTGGAAATGAGGGAAATGCCTTCAGTTTGGACCAGAATGGAGAATTACGGACAAGTCGAGCATTTGGCCCAGATGCAACGCGGGAGTATACGCTTGAGATACAGGTTCGTACAACTGCAGAAAACAGCACAAAAAAGTAAATTGTCTGTTTTTGGTTGATTTTAATAGTTTAAGGTTTTAAAACAACAAAATCTGAATGGATGGTTGGAAAAAGGTACCTCGACAATCTTAATGTAACCTTCATAAAGAAAAATCAGCCTCTGCAACATAAAAGTGCCAGGCAGTTAAATAAACACTCATGTAGCTGCAGTGATATTTCTAAGGGATTGAATACATTTCTTTAGTTTGAAGCTTTAAAATTGTACAATGTGTTTTTGTCCTTGTCAACAAGGTGCGTGACTCTGGGAAGCCTCGTCTGTCCTCCACATCCTTTGTGTTTGTGCGTGTCATCGGAGACAGCCTCTTCAAACCTGTGGCTTTCCCACTGGAAATCAACATTGTCATGGCAGCAGATGTGTTTCCTGGCGGGATTATAGGAAAGATCTATGCCACAGACCGAGACGAGAATGATGTTCTTTCTTTCAGTCAGAGACCACAAACAAAGAGTCTTTTCAAAATCAACAGACAGGACGGGACGATTGTGGCACTAAATGGCCTGGAGCCTGGAAGGTAAATTAAAGGCAACCTTGATTTGAAACAACCTTAAGTCAATTGTATTTTTCTTCAATAATGGGCACTTGGGGCCTTGTTGACCTTGATGTATAAATAAACTCTCACTAGTTTGTTTTATTTCAAGTTTAAATAGCCCTGCATGTCCTCAAACGTGACTAGCTAATGCAAATCGTACAGCTTTATTGCTAGCATTTATGAAGACAGGCTTGTTGCATTATTTCACAATTTGATTGTAAATCAAGAAAACAATTTAGTATAACACTTGACAATAAGGTTTAATTTGTTATCATGATAGGCATTCACTAATCTTAGTTAATGTTAATCTCAACATTTACCATTGCATTTTTAAGGTCAAAAGTCTTATCTGTTTACATTAGTTAATGCACAATGACATTAACATTTTTATTAACCAACATTAAATGCTGTAAAAATATATTGCTGAGTGTTAGTTCATTAAAAAAGACCTTATTATAAAGTGTTACCAGTCTATTTTGTCTATTGGGGGAAAAACTATTGGTGCAAAATTATCGAATGTGGTGGTAATGACAGCCATGGAACTAATTGAATATAACATAGATCATTTTCACATTGAAAAGTTCATTTCACTTTTTCATAGTTTAAGTAATAAGTAATTTTCTAGGACAAGCTTAAAACAACCAAATCTAGACATTTAAAAATATTTGCATTGTAAACAGTTTCTCGACTATTTGTGAACTTGTATATATAACCGAATTAAATGTAGTTTTAATAAATAGTAAACCAATTAAAAGTGCTGGTAGTTAAAGAAACAGCTATTCAAATAAATGGCTTGAATCTCTCTTTCTTCAGTGCAAAAAAATTGGTTAATTAGCAGATTCAGGTATAGACTGACATCATAATATTATTGGATAATCAATCTATATTTCTACTTTTGTGCTTGGGGAAACTGCAAATTTTCTTCATAATAATCGTTAACCAGTGTTATTTTAGGTTTTATTTTATTTTTTTTTAATAGTTGTGTTAGTTTGAATTTGCTTTTACTTTATAGTTTTAGTTTACATGTTACTTTTAGTATATTTATAGTTTACATGATACTTTTAGTAGAATTCTTAGTGATTTAATTGTGCTTTTGTCATTAAAAAAATAATGAATTATTTATTTTTTACAGTTTTAGTTTTTATATATTTTCAGTTAATAATTTTAGTGCCTAAACTTACATTTATTTCAGTTTATTGCCAATGCAACATTTTTAAGTTTTTCAACTAATATTTATATTCTTTTTATTTGAGCTTTATTTCAACTAACAAATGTTTTTAATAGTGTCAGAGCCAATAGCCTAATGGACAGCGCTTCATGCGACGCTGATTTCGAGTCCCAGCCCGTGGTCCTTTTCCGGACCCTAAAAAAGCCAAGAAAGAAATGTTTTTCATTAGTTTGTTTTAGTTTACGATAATGACCATGTCTGTATCTATAACACTGTGTTTTTTCTCCCAGGTACTCCCTAAACGCTACAGTCAGTGATGGGCGGTTTTCTGTAACAGTGGCTGTTAGTGTCCAGGTGGAGCAAGCCACAGATGAGATGGTGCAGAATGCAGTGACTTTGCGTTTCCAAGACCTGACCCCTGAGGATTTTGTGGGTGTTTACATGGAAGACCTGAAGAAGGTGCTCCGTAGCTCACTGGCTGATGATGAGACGGGTGTTATTGACGGGCCAGACCCTCTCCACATCTTGGGAGTGCAGCCACTGAGTCGCTCCAGTCAGCTGGAGGTGCTTCTTGCCATGGAGACTCTGGATGGGGGTTTTATGAGCCCAGGGGAACTGGCTCTCAAGCTGGAAGAGGTGAAGGGTTTACTAAACGGAGCGCTGCGGGTGGTCAACATCCTGGATCAGAGCTGCTCAGGGGAGCTTGAGTGCGACGAGAGAGTCTGTGAGCTCACCCTCAGTCTCGATCCCATCGCCTTGGTCACCTACACCACCTCCAGAGTGAGCTTTGTCTCTCCACGCTTCAGCAACAAAGAGATGTGCACGTGCCTGGGTTAGAGCTCTGCTCCAGTCTCCAGTAGTAAAATAGGCTAAACTAATTCAAATATTCATTCTAGGATGCATTTCATAGTATGCATTATTTATCCTGGTTGATTAAATTCAAACAGTGGCTTGAGTCGCAGAAAATCCATTTGCTCGCTTTCTTTCTTTTGTGCCCATTGCAGGAGGAATGTGTCCATCTTCCCTAGAGCTTTGTGATGGCCAAACGTGTCCGTCAGACATGCAGTGTGTGCGCAGCAGCCCTACAGCGCCCTCTCTCTGTCAGTGTCTGCCTGACACGCTCGACAAATGCGCAGGTTAGACTCAAATGTTTTCACGCTCATTTTTAAACTCTGGCTTAAAGGAGAACTACTAATAAAACATCGGTACATAGTCAACCGTTCTCTGAGATTTGTTTTCATGATTATCGAATGTAAAGTGTTTTATCTCTAAAAACTGTTTAGCTTATAACGCAAGTATATGGGGCATAGAGTAATGAAAAAAAAAATCGCTAGTTAATACCACTAACAAGGCTTAAAACAGCCCAACACTTACACGGTACCATAATCAGGGTCCCTACATGCAAACCAAAGCATTGAGCGTTGTAAGTGTACAGACCGTTTGATAAGAAGATATTTTATAAAGACAGTCCACTTCGCGAATACAGGCAGGAGCCATCTTTGGAAAACAGTCTCGAGCAGTCGAACCACAAACGCCGAGCCAAGTGAGCTGGTGAGATGTGAACGAGCCAGAACTTGGCTCGGCGTTCGTGGTTCGACTGCTCGAGACTGTTTTCCTTTAGCTTGATATAGCGGGCAAAACTTATATCAACATCAATTTCCTTTCATATAACGTCTCTCTCTTGTGGAATATCCTGTGTGTCAAACATTTAAGTTGCATTTTTAGTGTACATTGTTGAGGTCAAACACTTCTGTATCTATTGGATTATTATTATTATGATTTCTGATTTCTTATTATTATGATTTCTGGTTCAGTAATAATTATTATTATTACTGATTTCTATGCCTGTGCTGGTAGGCCAGACATCTTTGAGTTTTGCAGGGAACAGTTACATCAAATATAGAGTGACGGACAGAGATAAGTGCAGAGACATGAAGCTGGGCTTGCGAATCAGAACGCTGCAGAGCCAAGGAATCATCATGTACACACGCGCTGACCCCTGCACAATTCTCAAGGTAAGATGCGAATGCACAAACACACACACTATATTTATAAACGCATTTCTTGTCGCTTAAGCATATTTTCACCCCATATTTTACTGTAATGCAAAAATCAACATTGCGTGTTGTAGCGATGCAGAACATGCTTGGCATGTGTTTGTCTGTGTTTCAGATAGAGGAAGGGCGTCTGTGGTTTCAGATGGACTGTGACAACAGACTGGACATCTTGGGTATCTCCGGTCGTCCGATCAATGACGGGTCCTGGCACACCGTGACCCTGGAACTCACCAGTAACTACACTCTCCTTTCTCTGGACGACAGCTATGTGGAGCGCCGGCGTTCTGCACGGGCCCCTGTCGTCATCTGTCCCCTGGCTGCAGACGGAGCGCTGTTCTTCGGGGCTCAGGTGTTGAACAGACCAGTGGGCAGTGGTGGGCAGAGGCCCCCACGGGCTCAAGAAGGCTTCCAAGGGTGCCTCGGGTCGGTCATGCTTAACGGGAATGAACTCCCTTTACAAAATAAGAGGAGCCGGTATGCAGAGGTAGCCGGGCTGAGTGACGTGAAGCTGGGATGTGTTTTATTTCCTGATCCGTGCCTCGGAGGACCGTGCCAGAATGGAGCTTCGTGTGCAAAACTGCCCTCTGGTGGTGAGTCATAGAAAGCGCATATAACGCTAGGTAGAGTTGTTCAGATTAGCTTTGACTTCTAAGTCTTGGTTCTTACTGCGTTTGTCCTCAGATTTCTCCTGCAACTGCCTGCCACAGTTCACGGGGTCTCGGTGTGAGGTGGAGGTGTCATCCTGCGTGCCCTCACCTTGTCAGAACGGGGGTGATTGTAAGGCTGTCGGGAACACCTTCCTCTGCGGCTGCCTCAAAGGCTTCACAGGACTCATGTAAGACATTTTATTTCACCAGATACTATTTGTGATTTCAGACCTTTTCAAATTGCCACACCACAGACAGTTAATACAAAATATGTGAGACCTAAAAGGAAAAATATAAAGTCCTCAGTCCTCATATTTCTAAATATATACATGTTTTAAATATATTTTAATATAGTAATGCATATTATTTTATTCAAGTAACCCAGTAGATCATGTCAACCATAATATTCATTGAACTATATATATATTTAAGAGGTTATATATTATGTGTCCAATACAATAACACCACCTGGTGAGTGAGAAGTCTTTTAAATCTTTCTAAAATACTACAAACATGATAGGTAGACAATAATATTTTAAGAATAATACTGTAAATACTGTATATTTATTTATTTATATCTTAATATGTTATTAATGTCTACCAATAATGTTTTAATCACCAAATAGTTTTCATGAGATATGATCTAAGACCAATAAAATATGTATTAATATAGATTTAAAACATATCTTAAAAGCTGTTTTATTTTTAGTCTTTTGTCTTTTCACAATCAAAAACATAATTACAATTTTGCTAATAATATTATACTATTATATTCTTTGGACGTGAACATGATATTTATTTTTATAGCGAAACAAAAGTGAAATTGTGTTTCTTCTGAAATAATGTTTGGTAAGACGAATTTGAGCAGAATTGTGTTGTAGAGAGCAGGTAACCCGCAGCTCACTTTAATTACACTCTTCTGAAAGTCATTATCCTTCGTATTCACCTGCTGTTTTCCTTGATTGTTTAAACTCCTGGTTCAATAAATGCGTGACATTGTAAAATGGGTATGGGTATGTTATTTACTTGTGTTAATTAGACCTTTATCACTAATTACTAATATCATTTAATAAATAAAGAACAATTTGTAGAGCAATCCATCACTAAAATCTCATTAAGGCTTCTCTAATTTCTTTGTGCTATGATAATTTATTTTATTTTTTTTTTAATATGAGATGAATGGGAGTTATTTCTCCACTAGATGATGCTGTTGTTTTTTTTAAGCAAACCTAAACCTGCATTTGAACAAAACTGACTGAGAAAAATTGGATACTGTGAACTGTGCCTTTTTTCCTTGAAAAGTTCATTTTATATTAGAGAGAAAGTAACGTAATTGCTCTTTATAACCACTTTCTCTGCATTTCCAGCTGTGTCAGTATGTTACGCAATTCAAACAACCCTCTCATTATGTTCTCTTATGCTCACTTAGAGTACATGTAAAGAGGTCTCTAAACAGCAGATCATCACATTGCTGTTTGCAGCACAGTTGGGAGTTCTGCTAAATGTGTAAATGTATGAATCTTTAAAGGCAGCAAAAAACCTCTCTCTTTCTCTCTGCTTCCGAGAACCAATCAGATATTAAGATAAACACTAATGTTATGTTCAGAATAGCATAGTAGTTGTTATTCATGCTGTTTTATAGTGTGTGAAGCAAGTATTGTATACTGTTCAATGTATGCCAGTTTTCTGTTTCAGAATACCTACACTACCGTTGAAAGATTTAATTTTTTTTTCTTAAAGAAATGAATTCTTCTAATTGAATTTAGTTCACGTGTATTTGCATAGTATTTTTCACAATACACATAATTTCAAAGGAGCTTTACAGAAAATGCATGTGTCTATTACAATTTAGAGTGATATGTCAGAAATGTAAAGTTCTAAGACAATACAAATCATGCAGTTAGCTGTGTTATTTATTACAAGTTCTGAACAATGGTTACAATACAATAGAAATTGAGCATTGGTGCATGCAGATTCAGAGTTTGTATCATCTGATGAATAGCCTTCCTGATGATGTTCGGGGCTTAGAGTTTAGGAGACAAAAGTGAAAACGCTCTCCCTCCTTTAGTGGACTTCAATATCCTAGGTACTACCAAAAGTCCAGAGTTTTGTAATCTTTAAGAGCATGATGGATAGGAGGGTCATAGAAGATCGGTTCAAAACACAGGAGCTAAACCATTTAGGGTAATTGATACACTTTGTAATTGATACAAAACTTGGTAAGCCAGTGTAGAGATGATAAAATTGGTGTTATATGATCATATTTTCTTGACCTGGTAAGAACTCTAGCAGCTGCATTTTGGACTAATTGTCGCTTGTTTATTGAGGACGCAGGACAAAGAGCTAGTAATGCATTACAGTAATCTAGTCTCGAGGTCAGATAGAAGCAGATAGCATGTTCCGTAACCTAGCAATGTTTCTGAGGTGGAAGAAGGCTGTTTGTGTCATACATCGAAAGACAAGTTGCTGTCTAAAAATAACACCCAGGTCTTAGTAGAGGATGAAGTAACAGTACAGTACATCCTTCCAAGTGCAAATTATATTCTAAGAGGTTCTGTGTACAGGGTTTTGGTCCAGTAAGTAATGCCTCTGTCTTAACTGAATTTAATAGAACATCTTTAACACACTCCTTCAATTAATCCCATGTTTTCTTATAATATTTGCAAGTGGCAGGATATATGAAGAGTTCAGATGCAAAAGCCTCTTTGTCACGAAAGTGCCATTTGAAATTTTCGTCTAGAATGATTCATCTAGCATTTTTATCAAGCTTGTGGTTTAGGGTGGGTTAGGGGTTTAAATATACAAGCTTGATAAAAATGATCATCCTAGACAAAAATTTCAAATGGCACTTAGAGGCTTTTGCATCTGAACTCTTCATACATTGAAAATAACAGAGGGCCTAACACAGAGCCTTGCGGCACTCCATAATGTACTGATACTATTGTATATTTTACTCTGTTTAAATTGACAAAATTGTAACCGTATGATAAACCAACTTAAGGCCTGTCCCTGAATACCAGTGTAATTTTGTTGTCGATCTAAGTGTATGTTATGATCGATTGTGTCGAGCACTAAGATCCAGTAAAACTAGTTTTAAGAGTTAGTTAGATGCTAGAAGTAAATTTTTAATGAGCCCAGTTGCTGTGCTATGATGCTTTTTTTCAGCAAGGCTGTATTAAAGTGATCAAAAAGTTAAAGACATTTGTTACAAAAAAATATGTTTCAAATAAATGCTGTTCTTGAAAATCCTGAGAAAAACTGTATCCCGATTTACAGAAAAATACTTGATCATAATACAGGTTTCTTGAGTACCAACTATTAGGGATACGGATCATGTGACAACGAAGACTAGAGTAATCTCTCACTGCATAAATAAATGATGAGATCATTTTCATTTTTTGGATGGAGCATCCTTTTAATATATAGGATGCACTATATACTGCACTACTGTACTGAATTAAATGCTAGTTTACTAACACAAACAAATCCTTCTGTCCACAGATGCGACGAGGATGTGAACGAATGTGAGAGGGAGGAGTGTGAGAACGGAGGGGCTTGTGTGAACACATTTGGGGCCTTCTACTGTAACTGCACGGTGGGCTTCGAGGGTCAGTTCTGCGGGCAGCCATCTCTGGAAGGCCCAGACACCCAGGCTGAGGCGCTGTCATACGTCGGACCGGGAGAGATCATCGGTATCGGCGTGTTACTCTTTGTGGTGCTAGTTCTGCTGACCCTGCTTGTCGCGTTCCGTAAAAAAGTTCTCCGGAAGGACTGGAGCCGAGGGGAGGCAGTGGGCATCTCCACAGAGACCAATTACATGCTGCAGAAGACGGGCATGGGATCCGAGGGCATTGAGTTCAAAGCCGTCCGGGTCAGTGGCGAGTATCGTGCCGGCCTCTACCGAAACGACAGCGCAGGAGGGCCACCGCAGGTCATGGTGCGCCCCACAGCCTACACGCTTCCCTGCTGCCAGGGAATCCCTCGGGGGGAAACGGAGAAGGCAGAAGGAGGGCTGTCCACCCTCTCCTGTCCTCCCCAGATGAGCACCTTCCAGGCGGATCCGCCCCATATCCTCGGGATGCCACGGAGAGGTGTGGCCGTCTGCAGCGTGGCGCCCAATTTTCCCTCATCCATGTCCCCAAACCTTTCCGAACGCAGTTCTATCCGCAAACCACCCTGGGAAGAGGACGAGGAGGACGAAGATGAAGACAACATTATGGAGCATCGAGTCCAATCTCGGGAGTGGGAAGACAGAGGTTATGAGGCGAACGGAGGGGAAGCGTACAAAACCGAGGGTAACAGTGTGGCGTACACACACTCCACTCGCCTCAGATCAAACGGAGGTTGACAGAACTGCAGCCAGAGCGATTTCAGCGTGACTCCATAACTCCCTGTGGCCAATTAAATGCCAGCCTTTGTGTGGATGAGATTATACATATGCACCCTGGTCTCCATTCGCAAAATCCGTTGTAAAATAATGTGTGATGGAGTGCAATTACCTTAGAGATAACATGATGCTTTCACACAAAAGGAGGTAGCGAAGCATTTAGAGTCTATCCGCATGATTCAAACAAAAACATCCACATGATTAATGTTAAGCATAATGCTTTAATTACAATGAGATACAGTGATGGCAGGAGGGGATGTTTGTTTTTAATGACCCTACAAGTTCAGTGAAATCATCAGAATATGAGGAAAATATTTCATGTTTTGCAGCTATTTTAAATATGAAGGAAGAACAAAACACTAAACTTGTTTATGTGGCAAAATTATTTGGCAAAGAAAGCCAAACTACAGCTACAGGTTTTATTTTACCGTGCAAAAAAAACATAGAAAAACAAAAAGCTCAAAAATGATTTGGAAACACAGGTTGGCAAATAATAAAATTGACTTCAAGCACAACTACATATGCTTACGAAATATTTGACAAATTTTTAATAATATGCGAATAAAGGGTGAATGTGTTAATTTTTCAAGGCCTTATACTTCACTTTCGGCCGCATGAAAAATAACTGGGTTTTAATCACATCTCCTTTCTATGATTTTGCATTAAGTGAAGTGAAAATTGAACAGGGACTCAAAACAAACCAGTTTATTGTAATCAGAAGCATCTGCCATGTTGTAGCAGCCAACAGGAGCCGTGCTGTAGAAATAGGCCAACAGGAGCCCTTTTTACCTCATAAAATATTTAGCAGTCTGGCCATGCAGGTAGGCAGCTAGTACACGTGTGAGGGCGATTATTACACTTCCGCTTGTGTAACCGTGTTACATGCATCCACAGATTTTCTCTGGGCATTGTGTTCTAAATTGAATGACCTTGGTCTTGTTAGGGTTTTCTTCAAGCAGAAACTAGTTTGTCACGAACTGTTTGCTAGATTTAGAATAGCAGCGTGTCGTGTGGGATGAATATAGGACGGACATTATGCTCTTTCACTTTTAGCATGCCGTAACTGAGAGCATTAAGCTTTCAATGCCGTTTCATTAGTGTATATGTGCATGTCTGATTTTGGTTATTAGATGTCTGTTTGGTGAATGCAAATGGGCCAGTAGTTTAGACTTGATATGGCAATATTTTCTCTGGATCTACGACAAAAATATTTTAGCAGCATTGTTTTTTTTTCAAAGTGATAGTAAAGACATTTATGTTATGTGATGTTCAACTTTCTACTAATCAAAGAATCCTGTCAAAAAATGCATTTCCTTTCCAAAAATAAAGATTTAGACATTTTTTTACAGCTTTAATATTACTGTAGGACAGCTATAAATTCACATTAGCTGGAAAATTATGACCAAGATATTGACAACAACTCACTCGATGGCTCTGGATCATTGCTATTGTTGATCCCTGTTGTAGTTATGACTGTATTTGCACACATTTTGTGAATGTATAGCACAAATGCATGTATTTGCCTGTATAAAGATCTGCTGTTGTACTCTTCTGCAGAAGCTGGAAATGCAGCACAGGCCGTCACATGCTTCTCCGACAGCAGCACCAGTGAGGCACACTCCCTCAGGTCTTTCCAGTCCGATTCCTGCGATGACAATGGTAAGATGCATGCATTGCGAGGCCCAAAGTTCTTAACATACCCTCCAAACAACCTCCAAAGAAATAAACTGCTTAAAGAACTTTTGAAGTTTAGCTAGCCAAGTTCAGCAAATGTGTTAAAGGTGGACTGTTCCTTTAGGGTATTTTTTCCTATTAGGCTTTAACCATTCAGTTAGTACTGTAACCATCAGAATATCAGGCTCTAGAATATACTGTACATTTCGCAGTCTAAATCCCACATGATCCTACAAAAATCATTAGGGCAAGACTGAAGCTTCTGAATAAACCACGGAGCAATTTAGATATTATAATGAATGAACCCTTTGCGTTGATGTTTTCTCACTGTTTGTTGCGTAAGCTTTGTCTTTCATTTGACTTTTTTTTTCTTCATTTATTTCGGTTTGGCCATTTACAGATTATTCAATCAATCAATCAAATCATTTGAAACATAAACACTACAGATGACCAGGTGCAGGCGGAAGCTAAAGCTTATTTTGCCTGCCCTTAACTTTGGAATCAAATGCAACTCATTAATGATAACATCTGTTCATAAAATTAACATTAACACATTAGTGGACCATTGTCCACACCAGAAGCAAGTCTGTCTAATTAATTTTCATTCTATTGAATATTTTTCCAATGTTATTCTCTTGTAAATATTTTTAAACTGAAAAAATAGACTTGGCTTGTTTTAACTCATTACAGCAACTATTCCACAATTTAACTCCTTTATTTGATAATCAGTGTTCTCTTAATGTAGAATGTACTTGTGGTTGGTTAAATATACATAATCCTCTAAAATTATATTTACTTACTCGCTGGGAAAATAATAATTGCAAGCATTTAGGAATTTTATTATATTTGACTTGGTAAATAAACTTTAACGTGTACAAATCAACTAAATCATAAAACTTCAAATCATAAAAATTTTTGATTGATGAAACAATAAATTACTTGGTGAATTGTAAGGTGCATAGTTAATTAATCTGATTACCTTCTTTTGTAAAAGAAAAATTGGATTGGTTCTAGTTTTGTATGTATTTCCCCAAATTTCAATACCATATGTTAAGTATGGTGTGACAAGTGAACTATAAAGTAAATGTAATGCATTTTTGTTCAAAATATACTGCAACTTATACAAAACTGCAATCGTTTTCGATACTTTTTTCTGAACGCTAAAAATATTTTTCAAGAAGTTTCAAGAAGATCAGAGAAACTCAAAATTTCGACCCGAAAAAAACAACAGTGGTACCCCTTTCGTTTTTTTTTTTTCGGGCCGAGAAATTAAGTTTCTCCAATCTTCTCAAAACTCTTGATTCTGATAGAGGGCCATGAGACTTAGACCTGAGTGTAAAAATGGAGGATCTAGACCCTTCCAGAGCTGAGATTTTGAGATATTTATAATGGCATTAATGGTGCGTGGGATGTCAATATCTCAGTTCTGGAAGGGTCTAGAGCCTCCATTTTTGCACTCAGATCTAAGTCTCATGGCCTTCTATCAGAATCCAGAGTTTTGAGAAGATTGGAGAAACCTTATCCCCCCCCCCCCCCCCCCCCCCACAAAAAAAAAAAAAAAATGAAAGGGGTACCACTGTCGTTTTTTTCCAGTTGACATTTTGAGTTTCTCTGATCTTCTTGAATCTCTGGATTCAGATAGAGGGCCATGAGACTTGAGGCCATTGCACACTGAGTCCGAAATTCGCATCCGAAATTTTCGCACATTAAAAAAAAAAATTCGACCTCACGTTATGTCAGTCACGCTTGCACACCGCCTCCGAAACTTTCGTCCGTCATAAAATTAATCGGATCGGGTTCGATTTTCTGCGTTTTTCGCATCCAGAGCCAGCATTTTGAGAGGTCTTTTGACAATTCAGGGCCGGGGGGAGCTCGTCCTCACATCATTGCACATATGCGCCGTGCTTTCAGTTTCGGTTTTCAATTCGATCAAGTGTTTATGTTCTCTTCTCTATATTGGATTATGAAATTAATAAACCTCCCCTTTCAATCAGATTGAAATTTAGGATCAAATAAGGTGTGATTGAGCAGCCTATTTGATAACTAATGTATTATTTGGCCACAATATATACACAATAACAGCCTAGCTGTTCTGTCTGCCCAGTGCTTCCAACGGGCCGCGCGCGGGTGTGTGTGTGTTTGTGTGTGTGTCCATAGCTGGTCCACACCAGACACACTGCCAGTCTCCGTTCAGGATCGATTGGTTCACGGAATTTGGTGGTCTTGTTTTTAATATGTGGCTCCAGAATCGCTAGCAAAGCATCAAACTTTTCCACTGACATTCTGAGGTAAATTTTGAATCGCTCAGGATAAATTCGCAACTCCTTGATAAGGTGGAACTCTCCTGTCTCGGCGCAATTTCAGGATTGGATGGACGTAATATTTTCTCTTTTTTCTCTTTTCAATAAGAGAGAGGGCAAAAATCATCCTCACTGCTTGACGAATCCATTTGGTATTTATGCGTTTTTTTCCCGCAAACGTTTAATAAATACGCAACGGACTCGGTGTGCAAGGTTTCTATGCGTGACGAATTTTTAGGCTGACGAACACGAAAATACGCATACGAAAATTTCGTACTCAGTGTGCAATGGCCTTTAGACCTCAATGCCAAAATGGAGACTCTAGACCCTTCCAGAGCTGAGATATTTATGATGGCATTAATGGTGCGTGGGATCTCAATATCTCAGCTCTGGAAAAAGCCTCAATTTTTGCACTCAGGTCTAGGTCTCATGGACCTCTATCAGAATCCAGACTTTCAAGAAGATTAGGGAAACTCAAAATTTCGACCCGAAAAAACAACAACAGTGGTACCCCTTTCGTTTTTTTTTTTCGGGGCGAGAAATTAAGTTTCTCCAATCTTCCCAAAACTCTAGATTCTGATAGAGGGCCATGAGACTTAAACCTGAGTGGAAAAATGGAGGCTCTAGACCCTTCCAGAGCTGAGATATTGAGAGCCCATGCACCATTAATGCCATTATAAACATCTCAATATCTCAGCTCTGGTAGGGTCTAGAGCCTCCATTTTTGCTCTCATGTCTAAGTCTCACAGCCCTCTATCAGAATCCAGAGTTTTGAGAAGATTGGACAAACTTAATTTCTCGCCCCGAAAAAAAAAAAAAAAAAAAACGAAAGGGGTACCACTGTAGTTTGAGTGTCTTTGATCTTCTTTAAACTCTGGATTCTGATAGAGGGCCATGAGACTTAGACCTGAGTGCCAAAATGGAGGCTCTAGACCAGGGGTCGGGAACCTTTTTACCAAGAAGAGCCAAAAAAACTAAACAAAATTGAGAATTTTTTCAAAAGAGCCAGAGCAAAGTTTACACTCGTATATTAGACAAATTTACAACAGTAATATATAATAACAACAGTAGTAATATACAACTTGCACTAGTAGCAGTTCTGGTAGTTATATAACGTTACAACAACACTTTTTTCCACAAAAAAAAAAAAAAATGTGTGTGGGGTGGGGCTGACTAGCTTTCGCGAGGCACATAACATAGCAGCATGTTCTATGTCGCTCTATTCCGGGAGATTTTAACTAATTTTCGGGCATCAGGGAGACCGGAGACACTCAATATGCTTCCGGGAGACTTGGGATTTCAAAAATTTTGTTCACTGACATGCTGGTTTCTTAGCACACTGGACGAGAAGCGCAGCGCCTCATTTAAAATTCAAACACTTTATTCCCTATGACTCCGCCGTTTACACCTGGCCACTTCAAGCGTTTTCTGAGATCGGATAGCGATCCGATCGTGAAAAGACCAGGTGTAAATGCCCCCCGAAACGCATTTGAGACGGATTTGAATCCGATCGCTCAAACCAGGAGGTGGTCTGGGCCGCATTCCAGACGAAACTGGACATGTGTAAAATGCATCTGGTTGTTGAAACCACATATGTAAATTTTACTCCTCCCAAAAATGCTAAGAAATAAACGTGTGAGAGCGTATTATAGGCTATATGGCATGCTATTTTAGTCAGATATGACGACGCAACTGCGACACGCATTACCTCAGATGAGCAGCTGAACGCCAAGCCAACGCGCCGCATCGCAAATCAAAGTGAAAGTAAGATGCAGACGATTAACACTACCATAAAAGTAGTCTAAAGAAAAAAAATGATCTTACCAGGACTGTTGCCGCTCTCTTTATTGCTGTCTTTGCTTTTTTTGAAATTAGCCAAAGATCAAATTTCGGCTCATATCTGTTGCTTTCGGTGACGCGCACTTCATTAAATCTGCATAGCGCGTGAATTGAAGATCGGATTTAGGCCTATATCCGTTTTGCAAAAACACATTTATGTGACCAGCGTGTAAATGGAATCGTTTTGATAAATCAGATAGCTATCCAACTGAGAAAACGCATGAAGTGGCCAGGTGTTAACAGCCCCCTAGGAGTGGTGACCGGCGGCACATTCAGTGTCTGTCCGCGGAGCCCAGCAACGGCTCAGAAGAACCTTGTTCGAAATCCTGCTTTGCCACAGAGCGCCATTTACATAGTTTTATATAAAATTTACTTTTATTTGTATCAAACCGTCGTTAATGTAGGCTACATACTGACTTCACTGTGTGCTGCAATTTATATTTACTTTTACATTCATTTTCAGAAATCAGCTGCTTAAATGAGAATTGCTGAGGTAAAGTGTTCTGCAGACTTCAACGATTGTATTTAATTGTACAGTACAATTATAACATAGTACAGACATTATCTTAATTCCATAATGTCTTTAGTTTAAACATTACAATATTGCCGGCCATAAACTTGCGCGTCCGGTGTGCAATAGGCTACCTCTTTCCTAGACGCGGCGCGCGCTTCTCGTCCGGTGTGCGATACTTCTGTCCTAATGAGACGCTTCTCGTCCGGTGTTATGACACCACACAAATTGAGAAACGGGCATCATAAACAAGTGATTAACAAGTGCTGCATGGTGCATCTCAAATTGTCTATTAATATTTTACTTTTTGAGAGACCTTTTCAGTCAGCATTTGAAAATTGGGAGAGCCATATAAAATCCTGAAAAGAGCCATATATGGCTCGCGAGCCATAGGTTCCCGACCCCTGCTCTAGACCCTTCCAGAGCTGAGATATTGAGACATTTATAATGGCATTAATGGTGGGTGGGATCTCAATATCTCAGTTCTGGAAGGGTCTAGAGCCTCCATTTTTGCACGCAGGTCTAATTCTCATGGCCCTCTATCAGAATCCAGAGTTTTGAGAAGATTGGAGAAACTCAAAATTTGAACCCGAGAAAAACGACAGTGCTTTCTTTTTTTTTCGGGGCGAGAAATTAAGTTTCTCCAATCTTCTCAAAACTCTGGATTCTGATAGATGGCCATGAGACTTAGACCTGAGTGCAAAAATGGAGGCTCTAGACCCTTCCAGAGCTGAGATATTGAGATCCCACGTAGCATTTATGCCACTATAAATATCTCAATATCTCAGCTCTGGAAGGGTCTAGAGCCTCCATTATTGCACTCAGGTCTAAGTCTCATGGCCCTCTATCAGAATCCAGAGTTTCAAGAAGATCAGAGAAACTCAAAATTTGAGTTTGAGGGGGGGAATTAAGTTTCTCCAATCTTCTCAAAACTCTGGATTCTGATAGAGGGCCATGAGACTTAGACTTGAGTGCAAAAATGGAGGCTCTAGACCCTTCCAAAGCCGAGATATTGACATCCCACGTATCATGTATGCCATTATAAATATCTCAATATCTCAGATCTGGAAGGGTCTAGAGCAGGGTTCACCAATCTCGGTCCTGGAGGGCCACTGTCCCTGCAGAGTTTAGCTCCAACCCTGATCAAACACGCCTACCTGTGAGTTTCTAGTGATTCTGAAGACCTTGATTAGCTTGCTCAGGTGTGTTTGATCAGGGTTGGAGCTAAACTCTGCAGGTACAGTGGCCCTCCAGGACCAAGATTAGTGAACCCAGGTCTAGAGCCTCCATTTTTGCACTCAGGTGTAAGACTCATGGCCCTCTATCAGAATCCAGAGTTTCAAGAAGATCAGAGAAACTCAAAATTTCGACCAAAAAAAAAAAAACGACAGTGGTACGTACCCCTTTAATTTTTTTTTGGGGGGGGGGCGAGAAATTGAGTTTCTCCAATCTTCTCAAAACTCTGGATTCTGATAGAGGGCCATGAGACTTAGACTTGAGTGCAAAAATGGAGGCTCTAGACCCTTACAGAGCCGAGATATTGACATCCCACGTAGCATGTATGCCATTATAAATATCTCAATATCTCAGATCTGGAAGGGTCTAGAGCCTCCATTTTTGCACTCAGGTCTAAGACTCATGGCCCTCTATCAGAATCCAGAGTTTCAAGAAGATCAGAGAAACTCAAAATTTCGACCAAAAAAAAAAAAAACGACAGTTTTTTGGGCGAAAAATGAAGTTCCTCCAATCTTTTCAAAACTCTGGATTCTGATAGAGGGCCATGAGACATAAACCTGAGTGCAAAAATGGAGGCTCTAGACCCTTCCAGAGCTGAGATATCGAAACTCAAAAATTCGACCCGAAAAAAAAAACGACAGTGGTACCCCTTTCGTTTTTTTTTTTGGGCGAAAAATGAAGTTTCTCCAATCTTCTTAAAACTCTGGATTCTGATAGAGGGCCAGGAGACATAAACCTGAGTGCAAAAATGGAGGCTCTAGACCCTTCCAGAGCTGAGATATCGAAACTCAAAAATTCGACCCGAAAAAAAAAAACGACAGTGGTACCCCTTTCGTTTTTTTTTTTTGGGCGAAAAATTAAGTTTCTCCAATCTTCTCAAAACTCTGGATTCTGATAGAGGGCCAGGAGACATAAACCTGAGTGCCTTCCAGAGCTGAGATATCGAAACTCAAAAATTCGACCCGAAAAAAAAACGACCGTGGTACCCCTTTCGTTTTTTTTTTTGGGCGAAAAATGAAGTTTCTCCAATCTTCTCAAAACTCTGGATTCTGATAGAGGGCCAGGAGACATAAACCTGAGTGCAAAAATGGAGGCTCTAGACCCTTCCAGAGCTGAGATATCGAAACTCAAAAATTCGACCCAAAAAAAAACCGACAGTGGTACCCCTTTCGTTTTTTTTTTTTAGGCGAAAAATGAAGTTTCTCCAATCTTCTCAAAACTCTGGATTCTGATAGAGGGCCATGAGACATAGACTTGAGTGCAAAAATGGAGGCTCTAGACCCTTCCAGAGCCGAGATATTGACATCCCACTTAAAAAAAACCGACAGTGGTACCCCTTTCGTTTTTTTTTTTTTTGGGCGAAAAATTAAGTTTCTCAAATCTTTTCAAAACTCTGGATTCTGATAGAGGGCCATGAGACATAAACCTGAGTGCAAAAATGGAGGCTCTAGACCCTTCCAGAGCTGAGATATCGAAACTCAAAAATTCGACCCGAAAAAAAAAACGACAGTGGTACCCCTTTCGTTTTTTTTGGGGGCGAAAAATGAAGTTTCTCCAATCTTCTCAAAACTCTGGATTCTGATAGAGGGCCATGAGACTTAGACTTGAGTGCAAAAATGGAGGCTCTAGACCCTTCCAGAGCCGAGATATTGAGATCCAACGTATTGAGTCTAGAGCCTCCATTTTTGCACTCAGGTCTAAGTCTTTATATTTCCTGCTTTATATTTTGGGGTGAAGTGTGACCAGGATCTGGTTTTGTTGAGATTTACACATTGTCTGTGGTGTGTGTGTGTGTGTGTGTGTGTTTGTCCGTGTGCACCTGCTGTCTGGTCAAGTACACAGTAGTGCAGTGCCAGATCAGTGCTGTGTGTAATAAGCCCAGCAGTGTTTATGTGGATGAGTGCGTGTTGGCGCTGATTGGGTCCTCTTCACATCCGTTCCTCCACACCTCCAGCACCTGACTGCCAACACTCACTTCAGTCTGTAATATGAAGACATGTTGTGATGGATCCGTGTCAATATCTTGATTCTGATAACACCTGGTTGGGCCTATACATCCTTTAACAAATCTCAGCTCTGGAAAGGTCTAGAGCCTCCATTTTTGCACTCAGGTCTAAGTCTCATGGCCCTCTATCAGAATCCAGAGGTTCAAGAAGATCAGAGAAACTCAAAATTTCGACCAAAAAAAAAAAAACGACAGCGGTACGTACCCCTTTCGTGTTTTTTTTTTTTTGGGCGAAAAATTAAGTTTCTCTAATCTTCTCAAAACTCTGGATTCTGATAGAGGGCCATGAGACATAAACCTGAGTGCAAAAATTGAGGCTCTAGACCCTTCCAGAGCTGAGATATCGAAATTCAAAATTTCGATCTGAAAAAAAAACGACAGTGTTACCCCTTTCATTTTTTTGGGGGGGGCAAAAAATTAAGTTTCTCCAATCTTCTCAAAACTCTGGATTCTGATAGAGGGCCGCAAGACTTTGACCTGAGTGCAAAAATGGAGGCTCTAGACCCTTCCAGAGCTGAGATATCGAAATTCAAAATTTCGACCCGAAAAAAACCCGACAGTGTTACCCCTTTCGTTTTTTTCATTTTCGGGCGAAAAATTAAGTTACTCCAATCCTCTCAAAACTCTGGATTCTGATAGAGGGCCGTGAGACTTTGACCTGAGTGCAAAAATTGAGGCTCTAGACCCTTCCAGAGCTGAGATATCGAAATTCAAAATTTCGACCCGAAAAAAAAAACGACAGTGTTACCCCTTTCGTTTTTTTCATTTTCGGGCGAAAAATTAAGTTTCTCCAATCTTCTCAAAACTCTGGATTATGATAGAGGGCTGTGAGACTTTGACCTGAGTGCAAAAATGGAGGCTCTAGACCCTTCCAGAGCTGAGATATCGAAATTCAAAATTTCGACCTGAAAAAAACCCGACAGTGTTACCCCTTTCGTTTTTTTCATTTTCGGGCGAAAAATTAAGTTTCTCCAATCTTCTCAAAACTCTGGATTCTGATAGAGGGCCGCGAGACTTTGACCTGAGTGCAAAAATGGAGGCTCTAGACCCTTCCAGAGCTGAGATATCGAAATTCAAAATTTCGACCCGAAAAAAAAACGACAGTGTTACCCCTTTCGTTTTTTTTCATTTTCAGGCAAAAAATTAAGTTTCTCCAATCTTCTCAAAACTCTGGATTGTGATAGAGGGCCGCGAGACTTTGACCTGAGTGCAAAAATGGAGGCTCTAGACCCTTCCAGAGCTGAGATATCAAAATTCAAAATTTCGACCCGAAAAAAAAAACGACAGTGTTACCCCTTTCGTTTTTTTTCATTTTCGTGCGAAAAATTAAGTTTCTCCAATCTTCTCAAAACTCTGGATTATGATAGAGGGCTGTGAGACTTTGACCTGAGTGCAAAAATGGAGGCTCTAGACCCTTCCAGAGCTGAGATATCGAAATTCAAAATTTCAACCTAAAAAAAAAACGACAGTGTTACCCCTTTCGTTTTTTTTCATTTTCAGGCGAAAAATTAAGTTTCTCCAATCTTCTCAAAACTCTGGATTCTGATAGAGGGCCGCGAGACTTTGACCTGAGTGCAAAAATGGAGGCTCTAGACCCTTCCAGAGCTGAGATATCGAAATTCAAAATTTCGACCCGAAAAAAAAACGACAGTGTTACCCCTTTCGTTTTTTTTCATTTTCAGGCAAAAAATTAAGTTTCTCCAATCTTCTCAAAACTCTGGATTCTGATAGAGGGCCGCTAAACTTTGACCTGAGTGCAAAAATGGAGGCTCTAGACCCTTCCAGAGCTGAGATATCGAAATTCAAAATTTCGACCCGAAAAAAAAACGACAGTGTTACCCCTTTCGTTTTTTTTCATTTTCAGGCAAAAAATTAAGTTTCTCCAATCTTCTCAAAACTCTGGATTATGATAGAGGGCCGCGAGACTTTGACCTGAGTGCAAAAATGGAGGCTCTAGACCCTTCCAGAGCTGAGATATCAAAATTCAAAATTTCGACCCGAAAAAAAAAACGACAGTGTTACCCCTTTTGTTTTTTTCATTTTCGGGCGAAAAATTAAGTTTCTCCAATCTTCTCAAAACTCTGGATTATGATAGAGGGCTGTGAGACTTTGACCTGAGTGCAAAAATGGAGGCTCTAGACCCTTCCAGAGCTGAGATATCGAAATTCAAAATTTCGACCCGAAAAAAAAAACGACAGTGTTACCCCTTTCGTTTTTTTTCATTTTCGGGCGAAAAATTAAGTTTCTCCAATCTTCTCAAAACTCTGGATTATGATAGAGGGCTGTGAGACTTTGACCTGAGTGCAAAAATGGAGGCTCTAGACCCTTCCAGAGCTGAGATATCGAAATTCAAAATTTCGACCCGAAAAAAAAACGACAGTGTTACCCCTTTCGTTTTTTTTCATTTTCGGGCGAAAAATTAAGTTTCTCCAATCTTCTCAAAACTCTGGATTATGATAGAGGGCTGTGAGACTTTGACCTGAGTGCAAAAATGGAGGCTCTAGACCCTTCCAGAGCTGAGATATCGAAATTCAAAATTTCGACCCGAAAAAAAAAACGACAGTGTTACCCCTTTCGTTTTTTTTCATTTTCGGGCGAAAAATTAAGTTTCTCCAATCTTCTCAAAACTCTGGATTATGATAGAGGGCCGTGAGACTTTGACCTGAGTGCAAAAATGGAGGCTCTAGACCCTTCCAGAGCTGAGATATCGAAATTCAAAATTTCGACCCGAAAAAAAAACGACAGTGTTACCCCTTTTGTTTTTTTCATTTTCGGGCGAAAAATTAAGTTTCTCCAATCTTCTCAAAACTCTGGATTATGATAGAGGGCTGTGAGACTTTGACCTGAGTGCAAAAATGGAGGCTCTAGACCCTTCCAGAGCTGAGATATCGAAATTCAAAATTTCGACCCGAAAAAAAAACGACAGTGTTACCCCTTTCGTTTTTTTTCATTTTCGGGCGAAAAATTAAGTTTCTCCAATCTTCTCAAAACTCTGGATTCTGATAGAGGGCCGTGAGACTTTGACCTGAGTGCAAAAATGGAGGCTCTAGACCCTTCCAGAGCTGAGATATCGAAATTCAAAATTTCGACCCGAAAAAAAAAACGACAGTGTTACCCCTTTCGTTTTTTTTCATTTTCGGGCGAAAAATTAAGTTTCTCCAATCTTCTCAAAACTCTGGATTATGATAGAGGGCTGTGAGACTTTGACCTGAGTGCAAAAATGGAGGCTCTAGACCCTTCCAGAGCTGAGATATCGAAATTCAAAATTTCGACCCGAAAAAAAAACGACAGTGTTACCCCTTTCGTTTTTTTCGTTTTTGGGCGAAAAATTAAGTTTCTCCAATCTTCTCAAAACTCTGGATTATGATAGAGGGCGAGACTTTGACCTGAGTGCAAAAATGGAGGCTCTAGACCCTTCCAGAGCTGAGATATCAAAATTCAAAATTTCGACGCAAAAAAAAAAACGACAGTGTTACCCTTTCGTTTTTTTTCATTTTCGGGAAAAAAATTAAGTTTCTCCAATCTTCTCAAAACTCTGGATTATGATAGAGGGCTGTGAGACTTTGACCTGAGTGCAAAAATGGAGGCTCTAGACCCTTCCAGAGCTGAGATATCGAAATTCAAAATTTCGACCCGAAAAAAAAACGACAGTGTTACCCCTTTCGTTTTTTTTTCATTTTCGGGCGAAAAATTAAGTTTCTCCAATCTTCTCAAAACTCTGGATTATGATAGAGGGCTGTGAGACTTTGACCTGAGTGCAAAAATGGAGGCTCTAGACCCTTCCAGAGCTGAGATATCGAAATTCAAAATTTCGACCCGAAAAAAAAAACGACAGTGTTACCCCTTTCGTTTTTTTTTTCATTTTCGGGCGAAAAATTAAGTTTCTCCAATCTTCTCAAAACTCTGGATTATGATAGAGGGCCGTGAGACTTTGACCTGAGTGCAAAAATGGAGGCTCTAGACCCTTCCAGAGCTGAGATATCAAAATTCAAAATTTCGACCCGAAAAAAAAACGACAGTGTTACCCCTTTCGTTTTTTTTCATTTTCGGCGAAAAATTAAGTTTCTCCAATCTTCTCAAAACTCTGGATTATGATAGAGGGCTGTGAGACTTTGACCTGAGTGCAAAAATGGAGGCTCTAGACCCTTCCAGAGCTGAGATATCGAAATTCAAAATTTCGACCCGAAAAAAAAAACGACAGTGTTACCCCTTTCGTTTTTTTTTCATTTTCGGGCGAAAAATTAAGTTTCTCCAATCTTCTCAAAACTCTGGATTATGATAGAGGGCACGAGACTTTGACCTGAGTGCAAAAATGGAGGCTCTAGACCCTTCCAGAGCTGAGATATCAAATTCAAAATTTCGACCCGAAAAAAAAAACGACAGTGTTACCCCTTTCGTTTTTTTTCATTTTCGGGCGAAAAATTAAGTTTCTCCAATCTTCTCAAAACTCTGGATTCTGATAGAGGGCCGTGAGACTTTGACCTGAGTGCAAAAATGGAGGCTCTAGACCCTTCCAGAGCTGAGATATCGAAATTCAAAATTTCGACCCGAAAAAAAAAACGACAGTGTTACCCCTTTCGTTTTTTTTCATTTTTGGGCGAAAAATTAAGTTTCTCCAATCTTCTCAAAACTCTGGATTATGATAGAGGGCTGTGAGACTTTGACCTGAGTGCAAAAATGGAGGCTCTAGACCCTTCCAGAGCTGAGATATCGAAATTCAAAATTTCGACCCGAAAAAAAAACGACAGTGTTACCCCTTTCGTTTTTTTTTTTTTGGGCGAAAAATTAAGTTTCTCCAATCTTCTCAAAACTCTGGATTCTGATAGAGGGCTGTGAGACTTTGACCTGAGTGCAAAAATGGAGGCTCTAGACCCTTCCAGAGCTGAGATATCGAAATTCAAATTTTCGACCCGAAAAAAAAACGACAGTGTTACCCCTTTCGTTTTTTTTTCATTTTTGGGCGAAAATTAAGTTTCTCCAATCTTCTCAAAACTCTGGATTATGATAGAGGGCTGTGAGACTTTGACCTGAGTGCAAAAATGGAGGCTCTAGACCCTTCCAGAGCTGAGATATCGAAATTCAAAATTTCGACCCGAAAAAAAAACGACAGTGTTACCCCTTTCGTTTTTTTTCATTTTGGGCGAAAAATTAAGTTTCTCCAATCTTCTCAAAACTCTGGATTCTGATAGAGGGCTGTGAGACTTTGACCTGAGTGCAAAAATGGAGGCTCTAGACCCTTCCAGAGCTGAGATATCGAAATTCAAAATTTCGACCCGAAAAAAAAACGACAGTGTTACCCCTTTCGTTTTTTTTCATTTTTGGGCGAAAAATTAAGTTTCTCCAATCTTCTCAAAACTCTGGATTATGATAGAGGGCCACGAGACTTTGACCTGAGTGCAAAAATGGAGGCTCTAGACCCTTCCAGAGCTGAGATATCGAAATTCAAAATTTCGACCCGAAAAAAAAACGACAGTGTTACCCTTTTCGTTTTTTTTTCATTTTGGGCGAAAAATTAAGTTTCTCCAATCTTCTCAAAACTCTGGATTATGATAGAGGGCCGTGAGACTTTGACCTGAGTGCAAAAATGGAGGCTCTAGACCCTTCCAGAGCTGAGATATCGAAATTCAAAATTTCGACCCGAAAAAAAAACGACAGTGTTACCCCTTTCGTTTTTTTCATTTTGGGCGAAAAATTAAGTTTCTCCAATCTTCTCAAAACTCTGGATTCTGATAGAGGCCGTGAGACTTTGACCTGAGTGCAAAAATGGAGGCTCTAGACCCTTCCAGAGCTGAGATATCGAAATTCAAAATTTCGACCCGAAAAAAAAACGACAGTGTTACCCCTTTCGTTTTTTTTCATTTTTTGGGCGAAAAATTAAGTTTCTCCAATCTTCTCAAAACTCTGGATTCTGATAGAGGGCCGTGAGACTTTGACCTGAGTGCAAAAATGGAGGCTCTAGACCCTTCCAGAGCTGAGATATCGAAATTCAAAATTTCGACCCGAAAAAAAAAACGACAGTGTTACCCCTTTCGTTTTTTTTCATTTTTGGGCGAAAAATTAAGTTTCTCCAATCTTCTCAAAACTCTGGATTATGATAGAGGGCCATGAGACTTTGACCTGAGTGCAAAAATGGAGGCTCTAGACCCTTCCAGAGCTGAGATATCGAAATTCAAAATTTCGACCCGAAAAAAAAACGACAGTGTTACCCTTTTTGTTTTTTTCATTTTGGGCGAAAAATTAAGTTTCTCCAATCTTCTCAAAACTCTGGATTCTGATAGAGGGCCATGAGACTTTGACCTGAGTGCAAAAATGGAGGCTCTAGACCCTTCCAGAGCTGAGATATCGAAATTCAAAATTTCGACCCGAAAAAAAACGACAGTGTTACCCCTTTCGTTTTTTTTCATTTTGGGCGAAAAATTAAGTTTCTCCAATCTTCTCAAAACTCTGGATTCTGATAGAGGGCCGAGAGACTTTGACCTGAGTGCAAAAATGGAGGCTCTAGACCTTCCAGAGCTGAGATATCGAAATTCAAAATTTCGACCCGAAAAAAAAACGACAGTGTTACCCCTTTCGTTTTTTTTTCATTTTTGGGCGAAAAATTAAGTTTCTCCAATCTTCTCAAAACTCTGGATTCTGATAGAGGGCCGAGACTTTGACCTGAGTGCAAAAATGGAGGCTCTAGACCTTCCAGAGCTGAGATATCGAAATTCAAAATTTCGACCCGAAAAAAAAACGACAGTGTTACCCCTTTCGTTTTTTTTTTCATTTTTGGGCGAAAAATTAAGTTTCTCCAATCTTCTCAAAACTCTGGATTCTGATAGAGGCCATGAGACTTTGACCTGAGTGCAAAAATGGAGGCTCTAGACCCTTCCAGAGCTGAGATATCGAAATTCAAAATTTCGACCCGAAAAAAAAACGACAGTGTTACCCCTTTCGTTTTTTTTCATTTTTGGGCGAAAAATTAAGTTTCTCCAATCTTCTCAAAACTCTGGATTCTGATAGAGGGCCGGAGACTTTGACCTGAGTGCAAAAATGGAGGCTCTAGACCCTTCCAGAGCTGAGATATCGAAATTCAAAATTTGACCCAAAAAAAAAACGACAGTGTTACCCCTTTCGTTTTTTCATTTTTGGGCGAAAAATTAAGTTTCTCCAATCTTCTCAAAATCTCTGGATTCTGA
>NW_024121142.1:1057848-1095211 GCF_016745375.1 Pimephales promelas
CGTTTTTCGGGCGAAAAATCAAGTTTTCTCCAATCTTCTCAAAACTCTGGATTATGATAGAGGGCCGCGAGACTTTGACCTGAGCGCAAAAATGGAGGTCTAGACCTTCCAGAGCTGAGATATCGAAACTCAAAATTTCGACCCGAAAAAAAAAACGACAGTGTTACCCTTACGTTTTTTTTTCAGTTTTTTGGGCGAAAAATCAAGTTTCTCCAATCTTCTCAAAACTCTGGATATGATAGAGGGCGCGAGACTTTGACCTGAGCGCAAAAATGGAGGCTCTAACCCTTCCAGAGCTGAGATATCGAAACTCAAAATTTCGACCCGAAAAAAAACGACAGTGTTACCCTTACGTTTTTTTCAGTTTTTCGGCGAAAATCAAGTTTCTCCAATCTTCTCAAAACTCTGGATTATGATAGAGGGCCGCGAGACTTTGACCTGAGCGCAAAAATGGAGGCTCTAGACCCTTCCAGAGCTGAGATATCGAAACTCAAAATTTTCGACCCGAAAAAAAAACGACAGTGTTACCCTTACGTTTTTTTTCAGTTTTCGGGCGAAAAAATCAAGTTTCTCTCCAATCTTCTCAAAACTCTGGATTATGATAGAGGCGCGAGACTTTGACCTGAGCGCAAAAATGGAGTCTAGACCTTCCAGAGCTGAGATATCGAAACTCAAAATTTCGACCCGAAAAAAAAACGACAGTGTTCCCCTTACGTTTTTTTCAGTTTTCGGCGAAAAATAAGTTTCTCCAATCTTCTCAAAATCTGGATTATGATAGAGGGCCGCGAGACTTTGACCTGAGCGCAAAAATGGAGGCTCTAGACCTTCCAGAGCTGAGATATCGAAACTCAAAATTTCGACCCGAAAAAAAACGACAGTGTTACCCCTTACGTTTTTTCAGTTTTCGGGCGAAAAATCAAGTTTCTCCAATCTTCTCAAAACTCTGGATTATGATAGAGGGCCGCGAGACTTTGACCTGAGCGCAAAAAATGGAGGCTCTAGACCCTCCAGAGCTGAGATTATCGAACTCAAAATTTCGACCCCGAAAAAAAAACGACAGTGTTACCCTTACGTTTTTTTTTTCGTTTTCGGGCGAAAATCAAGTTTCTCCAATCTTCTCAAAACTCTGGATTATGAGAGGGCCGCGAGACTTTGACCTGAGCGCAAAAATGGAGGCTCTAGACCCTTCCAGAGCTGAGATATCGAAACTCAAAATTTCGACCCGAAAAAAAAAACGACAGTGTTACCCCTTACGTTTTTTTCAGTTTTCGGGCGAAAAATCAAGTTTCTCCAATCTTCTCAAAACTCTGGATTATGATAGAGGGCGCGAGACTTTGACCTGAGCGCAAAAATGGAGGCTCTAGACCCTTCCAGAGCTGAGATATCGAAACTCAAAATTTCGACCCGAAAAAAAAACGACAGTGTTACCCCTTACGTTTTTTTCAGTTTTCGGGCGAAAAATCAAGTTTCTCCAATCTTCTCAAAACTCTGGATTATGATAGAGGCCGCGAGACTTTGACCTGAGCGCAAAAATGGAGGCTCTAGACCCTTCCAGAGCTGAGATATCGAAACTCAAAATTTCGACCCGAAAAAAAAAACGACAGTGTTACCCCTTACGTTTTTTCAGTTTTCGGGCGAAAAATCAAGTTTCTCCAATCTTCTCAAAACTCTGGATTATGATAGAGGCCGCGAGACTTTGACCTGAGCGCAAAAATGGAGGCTCTAGACCCTTCCAGAGCTGAGATATCGAAACTCAAAATTTCGACCCGAAAAAAAAAAGACAGTGTTACCCCTTACGTTTTTTTCGTTTTCGGGCGAAAAATCAAGTTTCTCCAATCTTCTCAAAACTCTGGATTATGATAGAGGGCCGCGAGACTTTGACCTGAGCGCAAAAATGGAGGCTCTAGACCCTTCCAGAGCTGAGATATCGAAACTCAAAATTTCGACCCGAAAAAAAAACGACAGTGTTACCCCTTACGTTTTTTCAGTTTTTCGGGCGAAAAATCAAGTTTCTCCAATCTTCTCAAAACTCTGGATTATGATAGAGGGCCGCGAGACTTTGACCTGAGCGCAAAAATGGAGGCTCTAGACCCTTCCAGAGCTGAGATATCGAAACTCAAAATTTCGACCCGAAAAAAAAAACGACAGTGTTACCCCTTACGTTTTTTCAGTTTTCGGGCGAAAAATCAAGTTTCTCCAATCTTCTCAAAACTCTGGATTATGATAGAGGGCCGCGAGACTTTGACCTGAGCGCAAAAATGGAGGCTCTAGACCCTTCCAGAGCTGAGATATCGAAACTCAAAATTTCGACCCGAAAAAAAAAAGACAGTGTTACCCCTTACGTTTTTTTCAGTTTTCGGGCGAAAAATCAAGTTTCTCCAATCTTCTCAAAACTCTGGATTATGATAGAGGGCTGGAGACTTTGACCTGAGCGCAAAAATGGAGGCTCTAGACCCTTCCAGAGCTGAGATATCGAAACTCAAAATTTCGACCCGAAAAAAAAACGACAGTGTTACCCTTTTCGTTTTGTCGGGCGAAAAATCAAGTTTCTCCAATCTTCTCAAAACTCTGGATTATGATAGAGGGCCGCGAGACTTTGACCTGACGCAAAAATGGAGGCTCTAGACCCTTCCAGAGCTGAGATATCGAAACTCAAAATTTCGACCCGAAAAAAAAAACGACAGTGTTACCCCTTACGTTTTTTTTTCGTTTTCGGCGAAAAATCAAGTTTCTCCAATCTTCTCAAAACTCTGGATTATGATAGAGGGGCAGCGAGACTTTGACCTGAGCGCAAAAATGGAGGCTCTAGACCCTTCCAGAGCTGAGATATCGAAACTCAAAATTTCGACCCGAAAAAAAAACGACAGTGTTACCCCTTACGTTTTTTCAGTTTTCGGGCGAAAAATCAAGTTTCTCCAATCTTCTCAAAACTCTGGATTATGATAGAGGGAGAAAGACTTTGACCTGAGCGCAAAAATGGAGGCTCTAGACCCTTCCAGAGCTGAGATATCGAAACTCAAAATTTCGACCCGAAAAAAAAACGACAGTGTTACCCCTTACGTTTTTTTTCGTTTTCGGGCGAAAAATCAAGTTTCTCCAATCTTCTCAAAACTCTGGATTATGATAGAGGGCCGCGAGACTTTGACCTGAGCGCAAAAATGGAGGCTCTAGACCCTTCCAGAGCTGAGATATCGAAACTCAAAATTTCGACCCGAAAAAAAAAACGACAGTGTTACCCCTTACGTTTTTTTCAGTTTTCGGGCGAAAAATCAAGTTTCTCCAATCTTCTCAAAACTCTGGATTATGATAGAGGGCCGCGAGACTTTGACCTGAGCGCAAAAATGGAGGCTCTAGACCCTTCCAGAGCTGAGATATCGAAACTCAAAATTTCGACCCGAAAAAAAAAAACGACAGTGTTACCCCTTACGTTTTTTTCAGTTTTCGGGCGAAAAATCAAGTTTCTCCAATCTTCTCAAAACTCTGGATTATGATAGAGGGCCGCGAGACTTTGACCTGAGCGCAAAATGGAGGCTCTAGACCCTTCCAGAGCTGAGATATCGAAACTCAAAATTTCGACCCGAAAAAAAAAACGACAGTGTTACCCCTTACGTTTTTTTCAGTTTTCGGGCGAAAAATCAAGTTTCTCCAATCTTCTCAAAACTCTGGATTATGATAGAGGGCCGCGAGACTTTGACCTGAGCGCAAAAATGGAGGCTCTAGACCCTTCCAGAGCTGAGATATCGAAACTCAAAATTTCGACCCGAAAAAAAAACGACAGTGTTACCCCTTACGTTTTTTTCAGTTTTCGGGCGAAAAATCAAGTTTCTCCAATCTTCTCAAAACTCTGGATTATGATAGAGGGCTGCGAGACTTTGACCTGAGCGCAAAAATGGAGGCTCTAGACCCTTCCAGAGCTGAGATATCGAAACTCAAAATTTCGACCCGAAAAAAAAAACGACAGTGTTACCCCTTACGTTTTTTTCGTTTTCGGGCGAAAAATCAAGTTTCTCCAATCTTCTCAAAACTCTGGATTATGATAGAGGGCCGCGAGACTTTGACCTGAGCGCAAAAATGGAGGCTCTAGACCCTTCCAGAGCTGAGATATCGAAACTCAAAATTTCGACCCGAAAAAAAAACGACAGTGTTACCCTTACGTTTTTTTCAGTTTTCGGGCGAAAAATAAGTTTCTCCAATCTTCTCAAACTCTGGATTATGATAGAGGGCGCGAGACTTTGACCTGAGCGCAAAAATGGAGGCTCTAGACCCTTCCAGAGCTGAGATATCGAAACTCAAAATTTCGACCCGAAAAAAAAACGACAGTGTTACCCCTTACGTTTTTTTCAGTTTTCGGGCGAAAAATCAAGTTTCTCCAATCTTCTCAAAACTCTGGATTATGATAGAGGGCCGCGAGACTTTGACCTGAGCGCAAAAATGGAGGCTCTAGACCCTTCCAGAGCTGAGATATCGAAACTCAAAATTTCGACCCGAAAAAAAAACGACAGTGTTACACCCTTACGTTTTTTTCAGTTTTCGGGCGAAAATCAAGTTTCTCCAATCTTCTCAAAACTCTGGATTATGATAGAGGGCGCGAGACTTTGACCTGAGCGCAAAAATGGAGGCTCTAGACCCTTCCAGAGCTGAGATATCGAAACTCAAAATTTCGACCCGAAAAAAAAACGACAGTGTTACCCCTTACGTTTTTTTCATTTTCGGGCGAAAAATCAAGTTTCTCCATCTTCTCAAACTCTGGATTATGATAGAGGGCCGCGAGACTTTGACCTGAGCGCAAAAATGGAGGCTCTAGACCCTTCCAGAGCTGAGATATCGAAACTCAAAATTTCGACCCGAAAAAAAAAACGACAGTGTTACCCCTTACGTTTTTTTCAGTTTTCGGGCGAAAATCAAGTTTCTCCAATCTTCTCAAAACTCTGGATTATGATAGAGGGCCGCGAGACTTTGACCTGAGCGCAAAAATGGAGGCTCTAGACCCTTCCAGAATCTCGTCCTGGAATTCAACTTTCCCTGCAGAAAAAAAGCTCAACCCTGTTACCACACTGAGCGTTTTTTTCAATGTTTCGGATCAGAAAAACTCAAGTTGGCGTGTTTGAATCAGGGTTTGGAGTTAACTCTGCTGGACAGTGGCCTCCAGGACGAAATTGGAACCTGCTCTAGACCCTTCCAGAGCTGAGATATCGAAACTCAAAATTTCGACCCGAAAAAAAAACGACAGTGTTACCCCTTACGTTTTTTTCAGTTTTCGGGCGAAAAATCAAGTTTCTCCAATCTTCTCAAACTCTGGATTATGATAGAGGGCCGCGAGACTTTGACCTGAGCGCAAAAATGGAGGCTCTAGACCCTTCCAGAGCTGAGATATCGAAACTCAAAATTTCGACCCGAAAAAAAAAACGACAGTGTTACCCCTTACGTTTTTTTCAGTTTTCGGGCGAAAAATCAAGTTTCTCCAATCTTCTCAAAACTCTGGATTATGATAGAGGGCCGCGAGACTTTGACCTGAGCGCAAAAATGGAGGCTCTAGACCCTTCCAGAGCTGAGATATCGAAACTCAAAATTTCGACCCGAAAAAAAAAACGACAGTGTTACCCCTTACGTTTTTTTTCAGTTTTCGGGCGAAAAATCAAGTTTCTCCAATCTTCTCAAAACTCTGGATTATGATAGAGGGCTGCGAGACTTTGACCTGAGCGCAAAAATGGAGGCTCTAGACCCTTCCAGAGCTGAGATATCGAAACTCAAAATTTCGACCCGAAAAAAAAAACGACAGTGTTACCCCTTACGTTTTTTTTCGTTTTCGGGCGAAAAATCAAGTTTCTCCAATCTTCTCAAAACTCTGGATTATGATAGAGGGCCGCGAGACTTTGACCTGAGCGCAAAAATGGAGGCTCTAGACCCTTCCAGAGCTGAGATATCGAAACTCAAAATTTCGACCCGAAAAAAAAACGACAGTGTTACCCCTTACGTTTTTTTCAGTTTTCGGGCGAAAAATCAAGTTTCTCCAATCTTCTCAAAACTCTGGATTATGATAGAGGGCCGCGAGACTTTGACCTGAGCGCAAAAATGGAGGCTCTAGACCCTTCCAGAGCTGAGATATCGAAACTCAAAATTTCGACCCGAAAAAAAAACGACAGTGTTACCCCTTACGTTTTTTTAGTTTTTTGGCGAAAAATCAAGTTTCTCTAATCTTCTCAAAACTCTGGATTATGATAGAGGGCTGCGAGACTTTGACCTGAGCGCAAAAATGGAGGCTCTAGACCCTTCCAGAGCTGAGATATCGAAACTCAAAATTTCGACCCGAAAAAAAAAACGACAGTGTTACCCCTTACGTTTTTTTCGTTTTCGGGCGAAAAATCAAGTTTCTCCAATCTTCTCAAAACTCTGGATTATGATAGAGGGCCGCGAGACTTTGACCTGAGCGCAAAAATGGAGGCTCTAGACCCTTCCAGAGCTGAGATATCGAAACTCAAAATTTCGACCCGAAAAAAAAACGACAGTGTTACCCTTACGTTTTTTTTTCGTTTTCGGGCGAAAAATCAAGTTTCTCCAATCTTCTCAAAACTCTGGATTATGATAGAGGGCCGCGAGACTTTGACCTGAGCGCAAAAATGGAGGCTCTAGACCCTTCCAGAGCTGAGATATCGAAACTCAAAATTTCGACCCGAAAAAAAAACGACAGTGTTACCCCTTACGTTTTTTTCAGTTTTCGGGCGAAAAATCAAGTTTCTCCAATCTTCTCAAAACTCTGGATTATGATAGAGGGCTGCGAGACTTTGACCTGAGCGCAAAAATGGAGGCTCTAGACCCTTCCAGAGCTGAGATATCGAAACTCAAAATTTTGACCCGAAAAAAAAAACGACAGTGTTACCCCTTACGTTTTTTTTCGTTTTCGGGCGAAAAATCAAGTTTCTCCAATCTTCTCAAAACTCTGGATTATGATAGAGGGCTGCGAGACTTTGACCTGAGCGCAAAAATGGAGGCTCTAGACCCTTCCAGAGCTGAGATATCGAAACTCAAAATTTCGACGCGAAAAAAAAACGACAGTGTTACCCCTTACGTTTTTTTTCGTTTTCGGGCGAAAAATCAAGTTTCTCCAATCTTCTCAAAACTCTGGATTATGATAGAGGGCCGCGAGACTTTGACCTGAGCGCAAAAATGGAGGCTCTAGACCCTTCCAGAGCTGAGATATCGAAACTCAAAATTTCGACCCGAAAAAAAAACGACAGTGTTACCCCTTACGTTTTTTTCAGTTTTCGGGCGAAAAATCAAGTTTCTCCAATCTTCTCAAATCTCTGGATTATGATAGAGGGCTGCGAGACTTTGACCTGAGCGCAAAAATGGAGGCTCTAGACCCTTCCAGAGCTGAGATATCGAAACTCAAAATTTCGACCCGAAAAAAAAAAAACGACAGTGTTACCCCTTACGTTTATTTTCGTTTTCGGGCGAAAAAACAAGTTTCTCCAATCTTCTCAAAACTCTGGATTCTGATAGAGGGCCATGAGACTTAGGCCTGAGTGCAAAAATGGAGGCTCTAGACCCTTCCAGAGCTGAGATATTGAGATATTTATAATGGCATTAATGGTGCGTAATCCATTTTTGCACTCAGGTCTAAGTCTCATGGCCCTCTATCAGAATCCAGAGTTTTGAGAAGATTGGAGAAACTTAATTTCTCGCCCCGAAAAAAAAAACAACAAAAGGGGTACCACTGCCGTTTTTTTTTTTCAGGTCAAATTTTTTTAGTTTCTCTGATCTTCTTGAAACTCTGGATTCTGATAGAGGGCCATGGGACTTAGACCTTTCCAGAGCTGAGATATTGAGATATTTATAATGGCATTAATAGTGCGTGGGATCTCAATATCTCAGCTCTGGAAGGGTCTAGAGCCTCCATTTTTGCACTCAGGTCAATGTCTCATGGCCCTCTATCAGAACCCAGAGTTTTGAGAAGATTGGATGAACTTAATTTCTCGCCCCGAAAAAAAACCTGAAAGGGGTACCACTGTCGTTTTTTTCGTGTTGAAATTTTGAGTTTTTCTGATCTTCTTGAAACTCTGGATTCTGATAGAGGGCCATGAGACTTAGACCTGAGTGCAAAATGGAGGCTCTAGACCCTTCCAGAGCTGAGATATGGACATCCCACGTGGCATTTATGCCATTATAAAAATAGTGGGTTCGCGGACGGTGGAATTTTGGGACAGCGCTTGGTGCTACAGACCCCAGGGGCCTGCTGAGTGCAGTAAAATAGTTTTTTATCACGACAGGAACTTTAGTTAAAATGTCTATCAAATATACTTCCTGAAACCCCAATTCAATAGCTTGCAAGCGGGATGGTGTCCAACATAAAAATGGTACGAAACTCATACAGGTTTGGAACAACATGAGGGTGAGTAAGTGATGACAAATATAATTTGTGGTTGAACTATACCTTTAAAGGCATAGTTCACCCAAAAAGTTAAATGAGCCCATGATTTAATCACCCTGGTCTCTAGCCATCCTTGGTGTACATGACATTCTTCTCTCAGACGAAAACAATCAGAGTTATATTAAACAATGTCCTGGCCCTTCCAAGCTTTATATTGGCTGTAAATGGTTGTTTCTGTTTTGAAAGTCCATGAAAGTGCATCTATCCATGATACAAGTGCATCTATCCATCATAAAAGTTCATCTATCCATGATAAAAGTGCATCTATCCATCATAAAAGTGCATCTATCCATAAAAAATATAATATAAAATATTTAAAATATTCAAATAATATTTTAAATATAAACAAATATTTACAAATACTCAAATAAGAATTTTATTAACAAGTCACTTTTGTGCTTTCAATTATGTGTGTAGCACATAATTGTACACTGCAACCACAGTCTCATTTCAAGCCAGAAGTTGGATCTTGCATTTCAAACCAGACATTTAAAAAGGACAGAATGACCACAGAATCATTTCTTGTAGGAGTGGTGAATATCTGGCAGTATAAGGCGTTTTTTAGAAACAGTCAAAACTATTTTTATAAAAAAACTTGGTCCATAATTTGGTTCAAAATTTTGGTTCAAAAATTTGGTTTTATAAATAAGTTTGTTCATCATTCATCAATCCAACTTCATCTTTGTAGTCATACTCCCAGGAGATAGAAGAAACTACATTACCCATAACATCACTTAGTCTTCATCAAAATCGAGTCTGTCGGGCCAGACATCCAGTCACACACAGGGTCAAATGGAATCGACTGATGCTTATCCTCTGAGGTCCACTGATTCAATAATGCCATCACTGTTCAATGACACGTTCAAAACGGTGCACTTCTCCCAGCTGTACGACAGCACGCTTTTTCATTCCAAACAAGAAACATCCGTCAAGCCACGCAGTCTTATTGCAGAAAAATAGGGTTTGACAAGACAAATGGTATTCGCAAAATGTACATAAACCAAATTAAATATTTTGAATGAATTATTTTTGTATTATTGTTATTTAATTTTTATTTTATTCTTTGTTTTAAAAAAATAACATTATTGAATTACGATTGTTGTGTGTCTGCTTTATGGACAAATTATTTCCATAACTATTCCCAGAACTATTTTCATGAAAATAAATTGAATTATATTAAAAATTAATTAATTATTACTAACATTAATTACATTCATGTGTTTATATATGTATAAATAAATATGTATATATGTGTATATATACACTCACCTAAAGGATTATTAGGAACACCTGTTCAATTTCTCATTAATGCAATTATCTAATCAACCAATCACATGGCAGTTGCTTCAATGCATTTAGTGGTGTGGTCCTGGTCAAGACAATCTCCTGAATCTCCTGAAACTGAATGTCAGAATGGGAAAGAAAGGTGATTGAAGCAATTTTGAACGTGGCATGGTTGTTGGTGCCAGAGGGGCCGGTCTGAGTATTTCACAATCTGCTCAGTTACTGGGATTTTCACGCACAACCATTTCTAGGGTTTACAAAGAATGGTGTGAAAAGGGAAAAACATCCAGTATGCAGCAGTCTTGTGGCTGAAAATGCCTTGTTGATGCTAGAGGTCAGAGGAGAATGGGCTGACTGATTCAAGCTGATAGAAGAGCAACTTTGACTGAAATAACCCCTTGTTACAACCGAGATATGCAGCAAAGCATTTGTGAAGCCACAACACGCACAACCTTGAGGCGGATGGGCTACAACAGCAGAAGACCCCACCGGGTACCACCCGATCACAGTCACCCGATCTCAACCCAATAGAGCATCTTTGGGATATTTGACAGTGTTTTAATTTGATAAAAGGAAAGGATTTTTCCACCTCTATTCACATGTAATTAGGTTATAGAGACACTTCTAAGTGTAAAAAGGTATATGTTATTTCAAAGAAACCGAAAGAAAGAAATTAAATAACAAACAGAACAAAATATTTCTGGACAAACAACTTTATTTTTGATTATGGGTCTATACACTGTACATCCTGACACTGCAGTATATAAGCCGAACTACTTTCAACTCTAATCTCGTAGAGCTCTCTATCTTACATTATAGTCCTTGTGAGGGGAGAGGGGAGGTCTAAGAGGGAGAAATTGGCCAGATCCAGGTGAATAAGTGGCATCAGTAGAAGAAGAAAGCATACATTAATCTCTTACATAAAAATAATTTCAAGAGTTGCAAAGTTTATAGTATATTGTTATAGCAGCAGTGAAGGGCTAACATGATATCGGCATGGGACAAAAAGAAAACAGATTGTTAAAAAACAAGATTCTGAATGATTCAACCAGAACTGATGTATTTGATATTTAGTTGAACGTAACAAAACACTGATAACTGAAAAAAAAAAAAAAGCCATTTATCATAAAGATTCTACTGAACATTGCTATCATTTTTTTTTTGTAGCACAAAAAAGGGGGAAAGCAGACTGGATATGCTTGCATTGGGAATACAACCTTTGAAATAATTGTTTTAAAAACATCTTCTTTCTTTTTGTTTTTAAAAACACAACATAAAATATAACAACTATTATGTAATGTTTTTTTTCTCATTCTGAAAAAGAAAAAAGTAACACAATATACATTTATGATACAGTTTTTTGTAAAATGAAAAGAACACAGTTATATACATTGGTGAATTTGTACTTTCATCGTCAGACTGGCTAATCCTGCTCATTTATCAGTGATGTTATGTCGTTATTGCTGTGTTTTAGCTTTTTGTTAGCAAAAATGGCTCTTTTAGAAAAAAATCCACATTTTTTATATTATATTGGGAGCAAAGGAGCCTCTGTGATCGATTTCTCCCTTTTTCATAGAAAACCGCGAACAAAGTAAACTACACATATGAATTTGTGTGTAAAAACAACTACAAAACAACCCCATCTGAAATAACTTTTTTCGGTTTTTTTATACGTTTATTTTTTTGGTCTGTAAAAACGCACTGCCTCTTGCTACTGTTAAGACACTGAGCTTCCTTTAGACCGCCGTTGCCTGCGATGTACAGGTCAGGGCATATCATTTCATATTTCAAAGGCTCTTTTTACATCTATAGCAAAAGTAACCTCCTCTTAAATATATTTTTATTCCTTAAAAACAGAGAAAGAAAAGAGTTTATTTATTCTGACTTACATTTAAAAGCTGTCTTAGTATAAGATTTAAATTCTTTACCAGTGGCAATTTGAGCATTAAATTCTGCTATGCATTTTTCTTTTATTTAATTATTCATCGATTTTTTTAAGAAGAAAAAAACATCAAAGGAATACTGACAGACTGGCATTAAAATCTATCAAATAAGCTGCGGCTGCTCTTAAGCAATGATAGTCAAGTTCATTCTGGCAAAATGGGGTGAGCAAAAGAGTGCACACACACACAAAAAAAAAAAAAAAAAAAAAAATGCACCATAGAGCTCCCCCAAATGACAGTGCAAATGGGACGGCCCGGTTTCATCATCTGACCACTGAAGCAATTCAATGCACCTTACAGTCGGTCACCGTGGAAACGAGCTCAATAATTGTTCCTCTTCTGGAACCCCAAGGGCCCAAAGACAGGCACTTGAGGGTCTCCAGCATTGCATATGCACATTAAGTTTGTATTTAGCCCACGAGTAATGCCGTTAATGTTGCGTTTAAGATTGTTAAGAGTTGAAATTTATTGTTGAGAGGGTTTTGTTTTCCTTTGTAGTTAAAACAAGTAGTTAAAATAGCTTTATATTGCATAACATAATCAAAAATTACATATACTGTTTTAATGCCCAATAATGAATATATGAACGGCAGACTTTATCTTTTTCTTTTTAAATTCCATGCATATGAAAGAAATTACATAAGCTTGCTATTGAAAGAAGGAACATAAGCAATAAAATATTCACACAATCTGAAAAAAACATCCGTTATAACAACATCAACAACAAAATGAAAAGAGCCAAAACGTAACATACATTCTGATTGCATTGTACCCAATGTATATAAATCACTTATAAAATATATGTATTTTCAACAAAATGCATTTATGACGTTCGTTCGTTCGTTCATTCATCCATCCTCGTCTTGTTTGTACACGGTATGCTCATGCTCACAGCTGAGAGGAGCACCTGCATTGATATTTTGACTCCCTTTTACCAATGCTAGACAATTTGTGTGTCCTATTCGTTCTGAACGGCTTTAAATTTGATTCGGAAATGTTCAAAACCTGTAGGAATCCAGAACGGTAACAATAACACTTTAGCAACGATTATAATCATATATCGATAATAACTATGATAAATGTTGAATCAAAGTCGGATTGAGAGGACGGCTGTGTGCGCAATCCACTTTTCGGCAAGCAAGCATGTAGAACCTTTTTTCTTTTAATTCTTGCGGTTTTATTTACAATAGTTTGTCTTAAACACATGATTACATTGCATTTATTAGAATGGCATATAATTAACAAAATCGTTTATTTCATTTTTATACTTAGGAATACTAAAAACTCTCTGAGATAAATGTGTGGGAGAGTGTGGGAGCGTAATGCATTTAGACAGTATTTTGTAATGACAAAGTGCGATTCATTATTGTAAAGTTAAAAAACAAAGCGAAAAGAAAAAAAAAGAAACATTTTCATATTTACATATTATAATTTACTTAAAAAGAACATTTTGTGGTTCTTGATCACATGACACCTCCTGCCCTAGAAGCTGTATTTTTTTATGCTTTTAGTTTATTCCTAAAAAAAAAAAAAAAAAAATGGCCACCCACAATCGTGAGCCGTGCCAGTTGTAAGCACCTCAGCCCACGGAGAAGCTGTACGCGAGTGTGACGAGAACAGAAACCCAAACCGCCACGGAGAACAAGAGCCACAAACCTCCAATTCCACACCAAGATCCGCACTGGCAGCTTGTGATGGGGAGCATTTGTTTGCCATTAAAAGAAAGGGCTCATGGCCTGATCATAACACTTACTTGAATACAAGTATCTCTCCCTTTCAACAGGGTTGAACTTCTTCACCTCTAGCTCTCCAAAGCCCTTCAACGCTCTCCTGACCAGTATCTCTTTAACATTGTTAAAGATACAAGTGTGTGTAACCATTTGTTTCCATGGCTTTTTTTTAACCAGCATGACATGTATGTACATGTAAAAAAAAAAAAAAGGGGGGGGGGGGGGTAAATTTGAGGCTCTGGTAAGTCACTGAAGTTTTTTTTATCTCACACACGCTCACTAACAAGTCTTTTAAATAGCTTATTATGAAGTGATTTTCAAGGGATTTCTGATGGGACGATGAAGATGATGAGTCCTTGTCTCTCCAATTACAACGTGGGGTGGACAGCATGCCGTTCAGGTCGTCATAAAAATCGCTGTGTAAAATTTGTCGTGGTATCACCAATTTGTCATAGAAAAGTCTTCATTTCAAAATGTATTCAGTTTCAGGCACAGTTAGCTTTTGTGCTATTGGCTTCTTCCTTTCCATATCAATTTTTTTTTTCTACTTTATTTTTATGTCTGGTTGGAGGCGAGGTGCATTTTTAGTGCTCTCAAAGTAAAACATTGTCTAGAACGTGTCTAAATTCCCTCAAAAAACGTTCAAGGAAACCTCCGGTTTTGCGCTGGCTAAGAGGCAGATGGGCGGGGCTCACCCGCATACAAGTTGACATGATTGGGGCGGTTGGTGCTGTCAATCAGGGCGGTGTTGATGTGGATTGGGTGGAGTCAAGAGATAAAGAGAGGATTAGTTGTTGGAGTCTTTGGCGGGTGGGGGTGGTGGGTCTGTGCCGTTCTTGCTGGGGCTTTTGGGCCACAGCTGTTCCTGTAGCTCCTTGACCACTCTCTCCAGGTGCTCCCGTGCCTCCCGCTCCTGCATCAGATCGGCTCTCAACTGCTCTCGGTCTGCCTCGGCATGCTGCAACTTTACTTGCAGATCCTCAATCTGAAAATATAGCATGGAAAGATGATGATAAAAGATTAATTGCTACAGCACTGTCTTTAGTCACATCGTATTGCACAATTTATTAAAACATGTATTCTCTCATTGGAAATATTTGTTTTTGTGAATCTCTGCTATTTCAGTAATTTGCGTAATTGTGTCATTTTATCTTTATTTATTTCTATTTAGCTTTAATTCATTTGAGAAATTAGTACTTCTGCTAAACCTTTATTTTATTTCAGGCTTCATCTAATATTTAACTTACAATCTAAGCCCAATATTAATACGAATCATTTTAGGTTCAGGTCAGATGGTTCTTGTAAACGAACCAGTTTTTCTGCTTGCAATTTTAGCAATTTTTTTAGTTTGTTTATATATGTCACATGTTAGCTACGCTACAAGCAAGTAGCTTGTAGTGTAGCGTACCACTTTGTCAAAAAGGCAGCATGCACAGCGACATACAAATATACCAATAATGCAAGACAAACATCTCAGTGATGTCTCTCTCTTGTTTAGTCTGAAGCACACATCCCTGACAGGAAGTTAGCCGATTTCCTTCTGAGAAATGAAACGTATCTCATCAGACTTGCGGGGCCACACCCAGTCTGAGAGTTCATTTGAAAGTGTGTGTGGGTGAAGCGTCGTGTTGCATCAATCTAAGCACACTTCAGATTACAGCTCATTAAACAGACACTTGTTTATCCAAAGCCACTTCCAGTACATTAATAGTACAGGGACAGTCACCGTAGAAGAATCTGTGGTTTAATGTTTTGCTGAAAGACATGATAATTGTACTGAATCACACCTTTGAACTCACAACCTTTCGGTTACTACTGTAGCTCCGATTTTGAAACGTTTGTATTAGAAACAGTGCATGTGATTGAACTAACCTGTGCAGAGTACTTGGCTCGCAGACGGCCAGCCTCACAGCCCTTGTCACACACTCGTAGCTGTCTGGCCTGCTCCAGCTCTCTCTTCAGCCGTATGCGCGACTCGTTGGCCTCTCTCATCTTCCTCTCACTTTCAGCACGCAGGCGCTCGATCTCCTTGCGCAGGTTCCTCTTTGCCTCAGTCGCCTCACGGAGCTTCTCCTTCTTAGCGACTCGGAGAAACTCCAGCTCCTGTGGAAGGCATGGGAATAAACTAATGATTATTCACTCTTTTAATGAACATGCGATGATACATATATAAGAAACAATAAGGTGTATTTATAAATCGCAAGCATTATGGATATCCGGTAAATCTTACCACTGAACAATGTACATAAGAATGGTTTTACAAAATGGTATGTCATGGTGTGTTTTAGCCACACTTGAACACCATGTTGGTCTTAATTCCTCAAGAATGGTGTTGTTGCACAACATGGTTGAAAATAGGCAGGATAATATATTTAAAAAATGTTTGACTAATGCTAGAACAATTTAGTGCTTAGACTTTCACTTGTAATGCCTTGAAAAGTTGATTATTTATTGTCATATTATATATAAAAATAACAATGATAATCCAAATAAATTCTAATTATATATAACATTATATTAAATAAATGATTACATCTAAAACGAACGAACTGAAAATGTATCAAAATTATATATAATTACATATAGATTTATACTATAAATTCAACACCACATGAATGACTTCCAAAGCTGAAATGAAACTTCCAGTGTACTGTTGTGTAAATCAATTCTTATATAAATTGTTGCATTAAATTCACATAAGAATGGATTTATAAATGATTTTAAAAAAAATCCATTTGTCTTGTGTTACATGAATAATACCTGCTGCAGGCTCCGTTTGGCCTGTAAGGCGGATCCGAGCTTCTCTTCCTGTTTTACCCTCATTTCACTATCTCGTGTAGAAACTTCTCCTTTGACTCTTTTGAGTCCAGGCCGTTGTCCAGTGCCTGTCTCAGCGTCTCCAACTCCGACTCCAGGTTGGTCAAGGCGTGCCCGTCCCCTCCAGACACCAGGGGGCCCTCAGGGGCCCCACTTGCTGGAGTTAGAACTGCTGGTAAGGTGGCTCCGGGGCCGGAGGGAGAGCTCAAGTCTTTAGCGGAGCTCGAGGATGTAAAAGATGGGGAGGAGAGTGAGGAAAGTGATGAGGTGACTGTAAAGAAAAAAAAAACAGAGAAAAGGTTTTGAGTGGCGAATCAGACTACGTGGGTTTCATTAATTCATGTCAGCAGCAATAGGATAGTTTTTTTCAAGCACTTGTCAAATACAAATAAGCCATAAAGGATGAGGAAAGAAAGACCCCTCATTGATTTTCTGCCGCATTCACACAAGAGCTGTTAACCGTTCTAATCCACCTCTCAAGGTTGGCTGAAAATGAACTGTGTGCAGATGAAGTGTGAACAAAATCTAAATGTATTTCAACGAGCAGTATTGTTTCACAACACACCGGCATAATTGGGTTTCGTAGTTGCCTTTCTAACACACTCTTCATGTACATTAAAAGAATGTGACATCCTTTCATTAATTTCAAAGAAAAGTATTTTGACTAGTGCCTAGTAAGAAAGGCATTTCAGAGGGTTTAAAAGCAGACAAGTAAATTTTTGTCAAAGCACATAAATAAAATCCTAATGAAACACTTGTAATTTGTAATTTGAAAGCTGAATTTTCAACATCATTACTGTTGCTGATTACACATCAGTTTTCATTGTCACATGATCCTTCAGAAATCATTCCAATATGCTGATTTTATGCTCAAAAAACAAATGATTATTTTCAATGTTGAAAACAGTCATGTACCATTTCTCCCCCCAAAATTCTCTGATGAATAGAAAGTTCAAAAGAATGGCATTTATTTAAAATATAATCTTTTCTAACATTATAAATCTCTTTACTGTAACTTTTGATCAGTTTAACTCATTCTTGATGAATAAAAGTATTTTCTAATTTCTTTCCCCCCAAAAATCAAAAATAAATTCTTACTGACCCCAAACTTTTGAATGGTAGTGATTAATGTTACAAAAGCTTTTCATTTCAGATCAATTCTGATCTTTTGAACTTTCTATTCATCAAAGAATCCTGAAATAAAAATGTAAAAAACTGTTTTCAACATGGATAATAATCATAAATGTTTCTTGAGCATCATATTATAATATAATTCTGTAGGATCATGTGACACTGAAGACTGGAGTATACTGTAAATTCAGCTTTGATCACAGGAATAAATGACACTTCACTATATATTCACATAGAAAACCGCTGTTTTAAATTGTAATATTACTGTTTTTTTTTTATCAAATAAAGCAGCCTTGGTGAGCAGAAGAGACTTCTTTTAAAAACATAAAAAATCTCACCGATCTAAAACTTTTGACCGGTAGTGTGTATATATATATATATATATATATATATATAGGGGCATGGGGCATACATGTCTATATATACTTATACATAACTTCCTTTGAACCTGGAACATTCCTTTAATGAGGTGGAGCAACAGTGAGAGGGTGCGACACTGTACTCACATTCCTCACGGCTCTCCACTTCCACCTCCACGTCCGAGTCTCGCTCCTCCTGAGAGGGTGGCAGGGGCTTGCTGGCAGTGGCCGAGGGGCAGGGCTGTGGGCTGGGGTGGGTCTCGCCCGTCAGCCTCCTCTTCCTCCCACGGCTGGCGCATTCGCTTTCCGCCCCATGTGGGTGTGAGCTGCTAGGGGCAGAAGGAGAGGCCTGTTCTCCTTTCTGAAGGGGCGTCAATGCAACATTAGGGGCCACAGTGCTCTCCAGGCTCTTGTAGTTGTAGAAGCTGTGGAAGAGGATTGGGAGTGAGTGAGGAGATGCTCATTTTTAGGAACAGTTCACAGACTGAAGAGTATCTTGAAGAGTATAGGTAGAGGTAAATAATCTAAAACCAACTGGCTGGTTGACTGGAAAAAAAGCATCTCTGCAACCCACAAAAAAAAAGGGTGGGGAGAGAACAACGACGGTTGCGAATGGTTTCAGAGAAACTGATCTGGGCTTGACATGGTGAATCACCCAAACCCTCTCTAGTTATGATGGTAAAGTTAAAACCACATATATCTAAGCAGCAGATATAATCAACAGCCAACAAGCTTGCATCATTCTCCTCTGTGCAGAAGATCCAAATCTTCTGCTGCATTGCTTTAGAAAAACCACAGCCAAGCATGACTAACATGAGGGTTTCATGCTGGTTTCCCACAAGTCAACATAGACACACACCCTTTCTTAAGGTTATTGTTACAATCTTTTGTGCACTACATCATGATCTTTAATAAAACTATGGTTGCACAATCATTGAAATTATAATGATGCAAGCAGATTTCACATCTAACCTAGCCTGACTTGGTCATACTCATATTCAAGAGAGAATATGAGTCTGAAACTCCTCCATTGGGCTTTGATTATGAGGCGTGTCGTAACCGAAAATAGCCAGGAAAAAAAACAGGAAAAAAAAAAAACACTCAATTGGATAGTCGGTAGACCTACAACCAATCAGAGCAACGCAGTAAGTCAACTCTTTGCATAGCGCAGTTTTCAAATACAGAAAGTAGCCTAACTTTATTTATTTTAAAAGTTAAATAACGAGTGTTGCTTCTTTTACTTACTTCTCCATGAGTGCCACCAAAGGTGAAACCACAAGTTACACTTTTCCCGAATCATGTAGGAAGGACGCCAAAAATATCTTTCCGATCGACAAATGCCTTGATTGCAGTTCTCTGTTTGTCTATTAAAATGAATGCGCTGTCGATTTATTTTACAAAAGACGCGACAGCGGAATCTATACATCTCAATTCTCCAGCTGCAGTCATCTTTGACAAGCGCTCTTTGATAACGTGATGATTACGTCCCTGCAGATCATCTGTCCATCATCGTATAAAGCCTGCCCTGGCAATTTGATTGGCCCGATCATTTTTTGACTGATCATAATTACTCCTCAATGGAGCGAGTCCATACCGAACTTCCCGACCAAAAAATCTTGTGGGCGGAGATCAATCTATCTATCTATCCATCTATCCATCCATCTGAGATTTCAGAATCAAGTATTTTAGAGTGCCATGTAATATTTGTTGTCATGTTTACCTGTCACGTAACATGTTAGCAGGTCTGCCGGCTCCCTCCTTATCGCCAGCAGAGATGTTTGGAGACCATGGCCTGAAGGCAGACGGTCTCTGTCTGGGCTGGATGCAGTTGAGCCCCTGCAGCATGACAGAGAGAAGATAATAAATTTCAGTTGTGTTACATACAAGTTTTCACAGTAGAGAACACAATCAAAAGCAGAGAACAGAGACCACCTGCAATTTTAGCATGGAAAACATTATTTAAGAAATGCTTGCTGAAAATCTCTCAAATTTAACTGAGAAAGTGCGATAAAACGAGCTTGAAGAGAATGACCAGCAGCACAAGTACACCGAGGTCACCGTGTCTGCTTGAAATCGGAGAACTGTGCAAGCCTATTTGCAGGCTCTCTTGGTTTTAGGAGAATTGATTTTTTACAAAAGAACATCAGTTATTTTGGGTTGAGATCTTGTTTCAGAAGAATCTGATTCTCTGTGGCAAGAAAACGGTTGCTTGGCTCTAAAAATCTTCTCAGGAATGGCCAAGTTTTGTAAACAGGCTGGTATATTATCAACATATATACATGGATAACTATATAATTATCTGAACTAAGCACATGTATCCACTGACAGAAAAAAAAAGCCTTGTAACCTTATTGGCTGATGCAGAGAGGGATCGTAGCCAATCGGGTTGCTTGTCTTTCTCTCCTGAGGGCGACTGTGCTGGAAAGTCATCGTGTTTGGACTTCTTGGCAGGAATGGGATCAGACGCCTAGTGAGGGAGAAAAAGAAAGCCAAGGAGAGAGAAAAACGATGAGTGTTGCTCAATAAAGAAAAATTAACTCATCATCAGTCTGATTTGATACATTTCATGTTTCTGCATTCAGTTCAGTGCGCATTGTATCGCCTAGTCAGGCGTTCTGATGCCCTACAGCCCTCGAAAAACTACAGTACAGCAATAGTAGGATCGATGAAAGCAGTCGGCCACATTAAACGAGAGCCGCACTAGGGTGTCTATCACCTCAGACAGAACTGTGAACTGCAAGAGACAGGTGCAATGGGAAAGTATCAAAGGACTTAAACGGCCAACATTAAATTTAGTATAAGTGTTCACACTATGCGAGAGTATGCCGGAAGGAAAAAGGTCCTTTGTATTGCTCAGATGCTTAATAGACAGACAGAACCATCTGTTTTTATGTTGCCACGCGCACACGCGAGTGCAAATACACGTCAAAGCAGTATTTGTTTAGTTTTGTCACTAATGTTTGTGCGATGACCTCACTCCCGCTGGATTCCTCACTGACTGCAGTATAATCCCTAAAATACACTGACCTTGCTTTTCTACACTCTCATTTACTCCTGAAAACCTGCGGCGTGCACCACCCACACATTTCCCGCTTATTAACACGAGCCGCAGACATTTAAATGCTAAAATAATGCAGAGCGACTGGACAAGCGGTATCAGCCTCCGGCTATAAATCTGCGCCAACTTTGTCTGGTGGACTTCGAGAGCCTGTGAGAGCTATTTTCGAGCAGGGCTCCTAGTGGGAATGCGAGAGAATCTTATCTGACAATCTACAGCATCCCAGCCTAGTGCCCTAACTGGCCTCAGCAGCAGTGGCTTCTGGGTAAGCTGCTTCCAACTGGGTTGCACGTTGTCTGGCGGGATTTACACCATTAGCCTGTTATCATACGCTGAGAGAACGCCACGTTTAAGTCTCCTTTCTTGCAGTCAGAAATGCAAAATATTGTGTTTTGGAATAAATGCAGCGGAGGAGTCAATTACTGTGCATTTACGCAAAAGAAGACGCTGATGGCTCAGCGCCGTTTGCATACATGAAGGATTGCATCACGTATGACCTCATTCTGCAGGCCGGGCGTGGTGATTTCCAGCTGCAGAGTGTGATTATTTGACCTCGAAAGCAGTCACTTGCCACGTGCCTGTGTTTATTCGTGGATCAGACCTCTGACATAAAGTCACCAAATCTGGGAGATCTTCCCTAATCTGGGCTATAGGAAAACGGAGAGGTCGGCATCCTAGTGCATCTCTTACTACAAAAAACTAGAAAATAATAATACAGAGAATGAGATCCAGATAGAAAAGTGCAAAAGCCTCTAGACTCAATTTTCAATTATTGAAGGATGCATCATTTTTTATTTATATGTGTGTGTGTGTGTGTGTGTGTGTGTGTGTGTGATTGTATATATAGAAAAATAAATAAATAAATAAATAAAAATATTTATATAATTAACTAAAGAATAGTGTTTAGTTTTTACATTTATTTAAGATATATATATATATATATATATATATATATATATATATATGAAGAGTTCAGATGCAAAAGCCTCTAAATGCCATTTGAAATTTTCTTCTAAAATGACAATTTTTATCAAGCTTGTATATTTAAGTTCAGTAATTTCACTTAAATGACAATTAATAGGTAATCTTCATTGCCATTTAAGTGAAATTACTGAACTTAAATATACAAGCTTGATAAAAATTATCATTTTAGAAGAAAATTTCAAATGGCATTTAGAGGCTTTTGCATCTGAACTCTTCATATATATATAAAGTAAATACAAATGATTTATATATTTATATATTATATACATATTTATACACATTTGTTATTATTACTATATTGTTATATTTACTAATATTATTATTAGTATGTATACACACAGACGTGTGTGTGTGTGTGTGTGTTATAGTTTAAATAAAATTATAAAAAACTAAACTGAATTGTTTTAAATGCTACAAGTTAATTTCGGCATCACAACATTGTAATATATTTTGTAAGATACGTACAATTAAATGCTCAATATTGACCGATAACAATAAAATGCAATAACAAAATATAGTGCATCCCTAGTTGTGCCATGTAATGAATAAATTAACAGTATACTAGACTCTATTAATCAAACTTATAAGATCATGCCAAATGCAGACAGTCAGGTGACCAGTCAGGCCACACTGCAGGAGAGAGGAAATGACCTATGAACAGAACAACATCCTTCTAGCAGCCTGTCTTCTCTGAAGCACATCAGCCCACACCAGTCACTTCACCCAGATCATTCTCTCTCTCTCTGGGCTTGATTAGACGAACCCCGCTCTCGAACGCATTGGGAGTTTAGAAGATGGGACAAACAGATTAAAAAGACCACCACCTCACTAAAGTGTGGACTTGAAGAGGACAGCATTTGAGACCGGGAGAGTATTATCAGAGTCTCCGTCTATCAGTTTTCACAGTCGTTGCTTCCTCTTTCTTTCATCTGATTGGAGGCAAAGGGACCTCTTTCCAATGCCCCCTGCCCTTTTAAACTAGTTTCCATTCCCATATTAAACAATGTGTTTGAGGGTACGAAAATGGCACCAACCTATGTAGAATTTTAGCTTGTGTGTGTGTTTGTGTTAAATGTGACGGAAAGCATACAGACAGACATCCAAAGGACTGTGAGACATGCAGACAGGAAATCACACCTCTTGATAGGAAGAAGGACGCAGCAGCGAGAGACGTACTTAGACATGAGCTCTGAAAAAATGCACAAATACATTGTCTCCATTTCGTCTTTCTAAGGAATCTCACACTCGGCTTTCATTGTGCTATCTTTGGTATGGAGTGCATATACGCCTTCAACTTGACTAACTATGACCCACAGACTCTAAAAACAGTACACACGGGATGGACAAGTTTCTGCAATGTGGTTTAAAACTGCAGGTGTCTGAGGAAGGGCGGGGTGACACACACACACACACACACACACACACACATTCTGCCTTGCACATGTGTGAGAATGAAAGAAAGGTTTTTGCTAAGGTTTTTTTGTTGCTCGCTTGAGGGATGACAAAGGAAATGTGTTTCGAAGGGCTAAACACCCACACGAACGTTCACTTCTTGCTACATTACACACAATTAGCCTACTGAACTAGCTAACTGAGTTGCTAAATCACCTCTCCTGTCTCGTCATCCTCACAATGCCACCCCTCCCTGTCTAGTCCTGTGTTTCCTGTGACACAGATTGCAGGATTTCCCTCTTAAACAAGCAATCGCACTCCAAACAAACACAACTTACAGAAACTTCCCAATCTTCTTATAGGGTCTCTGTGGTATTGCCTTTAAATGAATGTGATTTTACTACAGGTAAGGGAGTTTAATGCCCAACATCAAGCCTAAAAATAATTTTAACATTAACCAACATAATAGATTTTGCATCAATATATATTAGCATTAATAAATATCAAATAAATTCCCTATGCTTTATGTTGTGTATGAAATATTATGATTCATAATTATCATAACTAATCATAATTCAAAGCTTAGAACTGAAGTATTCCAGTAATACATTTAACTGTACAAAAATAATAATAATAACAATTAGTAGTAATAATTAATATTAATTGTTTTTTAGCAATATTTTTCGACAGAATGAAGCCTAAGAAAAATGTCACTATTTATATTTTTCTTAGGATTCATGTTGTGTCTAAAAATTAATAATACAATATAAGTATTAACAATACTTGTATTCACATTCAAAGCAAATAACTGAACTATTAAAGTAGTATAGTTAATTACACACAAAAAAGATCCAAATGGTGCATTAATCATTTTATTGACATTTCTTTTAAATTCTTAAAAATGTTTTCAGACTGCTCATCCAATCAGAATGTAGAGTCGTAAATATCTGCTGATGATTGAGTGGAGTCGAATGGCAAATGTTGTGACTACCGTGCATTGTTTTGTTCTCGTGTCTGTAAAGTTCTGGTATCCACAGACAGGTTTGATTAATGAATGTTTCTATTTAACTGTGAGACAGGTTAAGACAATCAGATGGTTTCTTGGAAGCTTGTGTGACAAGCTTGTGTATCCACGCAAGTGTGAACGCCAAAAGAGCAAACCAGTTTTCTGTTTGTGTGTGCGCGATACTCCACCCTCTCTGTGACCTGAACATGGCCTCCCCCTTGAGCGAAGCTACAGGCCTCAGCCGGAAGGGAGGAACTTCCTGTAAAACTAACAGAGCGCAGCTCTCCCTCTCTCCATGCATCTCTTGCAGTCTTCAAAACGGGCTGTCATATTTCTCACCGGGCAGTGACCACAGAAACCTTAAGCCTACAGGTGTCAGACTGAACGTGATCCACATGGTCCACGATGTTGCATTACGTGGTTTATTAAAGAGTGATATCTCACATTTAACTTGGACAATTCTAGGAATGAACTTTCTTTGCAACAACGACGTATGTAAAATTGTTTGGGGTATCCAGTCCCTGTCATGTTATTCAAGGTTCTTCCTAAAGGAACACGGTACGATTGGTGGTGAACACGTGTTGTTTTGGGGAGGAAGAGGTGTAAAGTGAAACTGTGAAATGAGTCGTTTCACAGTGTGAGACCTGCACTCTGGGCCGGTACCCAGCTCATTAGGAATGAGCATCTGTACACAACACTGCTAGACAAAACACCTCCCCATCTATGCCAACACACACACATACAGATGTCTCACTTTCCCAGCCTATCAGATGTTTGGCTGTCACACTGTGAGACTTCTGTGAGACACTTGATTGTGTTTAACCCTGTTTGCTTACCTGTGGATTCAGTTCACAAAGCGTTCACACAGAATCCAGTTTCAAATAAGAATGGGGAAGGGGAAACTTAAAATAAGTTTAAAGTACTGAAATAACTAAAACTGATATAAAATGTATTAAAGCTAAATGAAAAAGTACTGTACTAAAAAGTACTGAAATAAAACATAAATATTTAATAATTAAAAACAATAATATGTATTTTTAAAAAGAAACTCAATTAAATTATGTATTTAATGATTCATAATTAATATAATATTATTAATAATAATTTATAATATATTTTTATATATGAATAAAATATTATTATTATATTATTAATTTATTTTTTAAACATTTGTATTAGAAATGATTAATAAATGATTTTTTGGGACACTTCTGGTATACACATGACGTCTGAGCTATTTTTAGCACTCAGATTGCATGGTGCTAGAAGTCTATCGCTGTACATTGTCGGACAAAGGTCTCGGCAGAGGACTCAGGCCTGTCATTAGTGTCTGTGTTGTGTGTGTGTGTGTGTTGAGGTTGGACTTCCAGGAAGAGTCCAGTGGCTCCAGACATAACAAGGCCACACAACACTGCGCACCACAACACAAGGCAAAGCAACTAAATAAGGACTATCTCCAGCAATCGCACTAGCAGGGTCCAGCACGGACTCCATTTCCAAATTCAACAGACAAACGCCGCCGCACACACCAAACCACATCACAAGTGAGTCGTTCTGTGCAGCTGCTTGCTTGCATATTCAACTATAAACACACACACACACATAAACCTGGTGTTTTCTAAACTTGGTCACACCAGAGAGGAGGGATAGGGTTCCACTTCCTCTCCAAATTTGCTTTGGCAATGGCTTGTGTGGGAACTCAGTAGACCCTGTTCCCTTCGGACACATTGGGGGCAAATCCGTAGTTCAGACTGTTCAAGTCCTGCTTTCATCATCACACATCTCATTGTAGTAAAACAACAAATTCAACATTCCAATCTGCAAAATTAGAAGCTGCCAATGCAAACCGTACAGCAGCTGAAAGAGAGTGATATATATATATATATATATATATATATAGAGAGAGAGAGAGAGAGAGAGAGAGAGAGCCCTCGGGTGCATGCAGACGAGGGGAGGAAAAAGAGGAATCCAGAGAGAGGCATAAATCTATGACTCATTTACTCTCAAAGTTAAAAGCATCTAAGAGCAAGATAATCACATTTCAATGTTTTTCAAAAGTTGTTGAAATTGCTGAGGCCGGACCCTAATGGACGCTTATTGATCTATCAGTGTATGTTTCTTTCTTCTACCGTGTCTTACCTCATGTCTACTAATAGCCAGATCTCTAATCTCTTGTTACAATCAGCTTTTTTTTTCTTTTTTTTTCTTTTTGATTGAGAGCTGATAACCAATATAATAATTTCATAAATGTATATGGTTTTGTCTGTTGGTGATTTAAAAAAAAAAAAAAAAAAGAAAAACAAAGCTGTGGTTACAATGCTATGTCAAATGTACAATTGTATTTCTTTGTTCAATGACTGAAAAAATATACAAATATTTTTTAGTATTTTAATTATAAATATAAATTTGGTGTAATGGATGATAAACGCACTGATTGATGGCTTAATCTATTGATAATAAACATTTAAAATATTATATTATATTATAATGTTTATATTATATTATATTATATTATATTATATTATATTATATTATACTATATTATATTATATTATATTATATTATATTATATTATATTATATTATATTATATTATATTATATTATATTATATTATAATGTTTATATTATATTATATTCTAAAGGATGATAATAAATAAGCCTGGGCCAAATCGCAACCTATCAACTTACTAAAAATTGAAGTATTTAACAATTCTGATTTTGTCACCAGTAAATGGTGTGATTATAAACTTTCCTCGGAGTGTGAGACAGTAGTGAACTTGCTTTTCGGCTTGCAGATGGCAGTCGTTTCTAGCAAAGTTCAAATGCAGTGACAGTTTAAACCCCCTCAGGAGAGAAGCCTCTTTCAGCCAGGACTCGTTTTTTCCCTTCTGCCTTCTTTTCTCGCTCTCTTTTTAATGACTGCCTTTCAGCGCTGTCAAAGGAGCCGCCGTCGTGAGTGTGCTCATAAAAATATTCAGAGAGCCTCACCAAAAAATTCCAGCGTTTATGACCTCATAAAATCAACCATAGCGAGATAGAAAGAGTCAGAGAGAGAGATTTCTCCCATTCCTCATATGAAGGAATAGACAGAAAGAGAAAGAGAGTGGGAGCAGGGTGGGTGACAAAGCGACTTATTTTCAAAATCGACTTGTTGGTGGGTTTAATGAATGTCAACTAATCGGTCCTTGTATAATTAGGCTAGTTTTCTTGTGTCCCGCTCTCAAAACTAAAATATATATATATCAAACTCTCAAAATGACTAGTTGTTTAGTTCCTGTACAGACACATCAATAACTGGATTAGTGTGCATGTGTGAATTTATATGTGTGTGTGTGCAGGCATGTCCTGTTTCCAGACAGATGGCTTGCATGGGACGGGGGGCTCACACACACACACACACACACACACACATTGGTGCTCAGTATTACTTGGGGGCAGTGGAACACTGCAAGGTATTTCGGTAGTCTCTGCAGAGTCAAACACACATGCCTCTACATGTGACGGACCCGAAAGAAGCGCCAAAACAAACACACACTCACACAGAATAGGAAACATACACACACTCATTCAGGGAGATGCAGAGGTCGCAAACTCTTAAAAGAAATGAAAGGGAAACAAAAGATGAGAAGAGAAATGAAAGATTGATTGGGGATGAGTGTGTGTGGCACTGACTGATGCTGAACTAGCCAGTTCAGACAAGAATGTGTGTGGGTCGTCTTTTTGACTTGGTAATCCATTTATTATTGTAGCTAACCCCACTATTCTCTGTCACTTTCTCTCTTCTTCTCTATCTCTCTTTTTTGCAGCATGAGAGGCCTAGGAACATCTCAACCGTTGATTTGAAAAGACACTATTTTAGCTGTTATGCTAATTTCTATCATTCTGCTAACTTTAACCCCACTTTTTCTACTTCGAAAATGTATGACAGCCAAACATTTGTTAGCAAGCCTACACAGAAACAAGCAGACAGCATTTCTGATGCTAATTTTGAGGCCAATTTTTTAAATCACTAAGGTTAGCTTGAATAGCTTGTCTTTTTCGTTTACAGATCTTACAGCCATAATAACAGAGACAAATGATTTCTCAAGACACCAATTTCATCTGTCTGGACATTTTATAAGAGGTAGGCCTATTTAAAAACGAATCACTTACAGACATTGTTAGCAGCAATGCTAATGCAATGCTAAAGTAGCATAAAGTAATATTACTAAATATTTCACAATATAACTTTTTTTTACGGTTCCCTATATGTTTGATCAAATAAATGCAGCCTTGGTGAGCATAAGACTTCAATGAAAAACATTACAAAATCTTACCAACACTAAACTTTTGAATGCTGCAGACAGCATTTCTGATGCTAATTTTGAGGCCATTTTTTTAAATCACTAAGGTTAGCTTGATTAGCTTGTCTTTTTCATTTACAGATCTTACAGTCATGATAACAGAGACAAATGATTTCTCAAGACACCCATTTCATCTGTCTGGACATTTTATAAGAGGTAGGCCTATTTAAAAACGAATCACTTACAGACATTTTTAGCAGCAATGCTAATGCAACGCTAACATAGCATAAAGTAATATTACTAAATATTTCACAATATAACTTTTTTTTACGGTTCCCTATATGTTTGATCAAATAAATGCAGCCTTGGTGAGCATAAGACTTCAATCAAAAACATTACAAAATCTTACCAACACTAAACTTTTGAATGGTAGGCTAGTGTATGATATAGTTTCCATTAGATTTTTTTTTAATCTTCTCTATTCAAAATTCAATACATTTTACAGAACGCTGAGAGACAAGCAATCTTTTTAACTCTCATTTGTGATTAGTCATTTCCTACAAGCAGGAAGTTGAAGAATCTCTATTTCCCCATCTGCTGTTTCGTAATGCTGCATTTTCCATGTTCTCCCATTTTGTATATCCATAATACTTGCAGTCAACAAGAATTGTTGAAGAGAAACCAAATAATCAATGGTCCGTTTACATCATAATATTTGGGTAAACACCAAATCAAATAAAACAAATAAATGGCCCCATGTTTCCGGCTTGTGGCCCGTAGAAACAATTGTGTTATTAATAAAGAAATAATTCGGAAGGGGGCCGTTAAAAATAGCCTAAATAGGGGATGACACACAACAGGACGAACTTGAACGACCCCACCTCCCGTGGCAATTCGTATATGTGCGTGCTGTGTCCTTCCCAGCATGCGGCGTCTAGTCGGAACACACAAGGAGACGTCGGTCATAACCGGCCGAGAGTCATGAAAGCATTCGGAAGTGTTATGGAAACCCAGGACCGTTATGGAAAGTAGGTGACCACCAGGGAATGCTGGGGACAATGCATGGCCCCTGTTCCTGATGCTGACCCACCCGGACCTGAGCGCCACACATACGGGATGCGGCTCAGGGGTGTGAGCCGGTTTTAATTAGCTGGAGCGCTCTTGTTCCGCAGTGGCAGGAAGGAGAGACTGAAATAGAGAGGGAGCTATTAACAGCAGGCCTGAATATAGCAGCGTTGAGCCGCCACACAACTGCCCAGCACCCAGCAGTCGCCTCAACACGGTCGGAAAAAGAAGAGACGACTTTTCTGGTGGAAAGTACAGCTGTTAGAGAGAGAGAGAGAGAGAGATGACCATTGCTAACCATAACTTTCTCAAATCTCTCCCTTTAGCAGCTGCGATTTACACTTGAATATTCTGTTCTTCTTTTTCCACTGTCTCCCATAGCAACTGCAACGCTGTATGCGAATAACAGAACAAAGACTATTTTCCTTTCTTTTTCTCCCTCCCTCTTTCCTTAGCTCTAAGGCCTCGGGATTCAGATGTATCCTTCCTTTAAGAGAATAGTTCATGCCAAAACATCTAAAATCTGATATTATTTACTCATCCGTGTGTTGTTTAATTTTTTTTGTGAAACAAAGTTTTGAATAATCATTTCAAAACAGCATAGTATAAATATTATGTTTATGTATGCACCACTTTTCAAAAGTTGATGACTGGAGTAATGATGCTGAACTCGGTTTTCCAACACAGGAATAAATTACATTTCAAAATATTATTTTAAACTGTAACGTTATTTCACAATATTACTGTTTTTACTTTATTTTCGGTCAAATAAATGAAGCATTGGTGAGCATGTCATGATCCTGGCTCGTTCTCTGTCTCCCCCTGCTGGTTATTCGTTCACTCACTCACTTGCCGCTTTCACTTTCATTACTGACAGCTGTTATCACTTTTCATTAGGCTCATCTCTCTTCACCTGTCTCTCGTTCCCCCCCTCATTATCTTGGCTTTTTCTTACCTTCTCTTCCTTGTCTTGTTGTCAGTTTGTTCGTAAGTTTCGATGCGTGCATCTGTCTGAGTCCAGTCCAGTCCTGTCTAATAACATATCTCTGATTACTTCGAGTATTATTCTGTGTCCATGCGATATACTTCCAGAACCATACCTGCTAGGAGTCTGAGGCTGTGTTCCTTCTTCATTGCTCGCTATCCCGGCCCTGAGGGTTTCTGGGTCCCTACTGCTCCAGCTCTCTGCTCATCTTTGCCTGGACCACAGAGGGAGTTTCTGTTCAAGTTCGACTGCCTGTTCTACAGGAACCTTCTGTTGCTGTTAAATATAATTCCTCTGTTACACGTACCTGTGGTCATCCTGCCATTTGTTATTAAAGGAGCTGTGATTGTCATCCTCGCTTCTGAGTCCTCTCTAAATCCATCACAGAACAAACTGACCAAGAATGGACTCAGCGAATGGCAACGCGTTCCAGTCCGCTGTCAAACATCAGGGTGTTCTCCTGGGCAAGCATGAGGAGGACATCTCCGTAGCCAGACACGCGGTCGAGACTTTGGCCGCCCAGATGACGGATCTTTCCTGTCAGGTCCACAACTTGCGTCTCCAGCCTCCCTCCTCGCTGGGGTCTCATGACTCTCCGGAGCCCCGGATAAATAATCCGCCCATGTACCTGGGTGAGGCCACACAGTGTCGGTCGTTTCTGACCCAATGTGAGGTAATATTCTCCCTGCAACCATTGACGTACGCGAAGGAACGCACTAAGGTGGCGTACGTTATCTCCCTTCTCGCCGGCCGGGCACGGGAATGGGCAGCGGCTAACTGGGAGGCGGAGAGGGATTGCGTCTTCAGTTTCGCACTGTTTAAGGACGAGATGATCCGGGTTTTCGACCGTTCTGCTCACGGAGAGGAGGCTTCGCGGTTGCTGTCTTCTCTCCGGCAGGGGAGGCGCTCGGTTTCTGTTTTCTCCATAGAATTTCAGACTCTAGCTACCACCTGTGGCTGGAACCAACCCGCGTTGGTCGCTCGTTTTCTGGAGGGTCTCAACTCCGAGCTGAGAGAGGAGATCCTTATCCGAGAGGTCCCCGCTCGGATCGACGAGCTCATTCAACTGGCGATTCGAGTGGAGAAGAGATTCGACTTACGACGCCGAGCTCGCCGCATGGAGTCTGTCCTGGGGGCCACGCCTACTGCTGGTTCCGTTATACCCTCTCCGAGTCCGGATCCCGAGTCCATGCAGCTTGGAGGTCTGCGAATCTCCCTAAGGAACGGGAGAGGAGACTGGTTAATCGACTTTGTATGTACTGTGCTGCTCCCGACCACTTTGCTTTGTCGTGCCCAGTAAAAGCCAGCGCTCGTCAGTAGGCGGAGGGTTACTGGCGAGCGCAATCTCTAGAGAGATCCCTTCAGACTCTTGCACTACTCTACCTGTGCATCTTCAGTGGTCCAGTTCATCTGTCTCCTGCTCTGCCATGATCGACTCTGGGGCCGAGGGAAATTTCGTGGATGAGGAGTGGGCCCGGCAGCAGGGTATTCCCCTCACCTATTTAAAGCATTCAACCTCCCTTTTCGCCCTAGACGGTAGTTCCCTACCTAGGGTTCTAAGTGAGACCGTTCCACTGACTCTTACCGTTTCTGGTAATCATCGAGAGACTATTTCTTTTCTTGTTTTTCGTTCGCCCTTTACTCCAGTAGTATTAGGTCATCCCTGGCTTAAACGTCATAATCCCCATATCGATTGGTCCCTTGGCTCTATCTTGTCTTGGAAGTTATCGTGTCATGTTGATTGTCTTGTGTCTGCTGTTCCTCCTGTGTCTTCTGTTTCTGTGTTTCAGGAAGGGGCAGGGGATTTGTCTGGAGTACCGGAGGAGTATCACGATTTGCGGGAGGTATTCAGTCGTTCCCGGGCCACTTCTCTCCCTCCTCACCGCCCCTACGATTGTGGTATTGAGCTTCTCCCGGGTACCACGCCCCCTCGGGGAAGACTTTATTCTCTCTCGGTTCCTGAACGGGAGGCGTTAGAGAATTATTTGTCTGACTCTCTCAGGGCTGGCACTATTGTCCCGTCCTCGTCTCCGGCCGGTGCGGGTTTTTTCTTCGTCAAGAAAAAAGACGGCTCTTTGCGTCCCTGCATAGATTATCGGGGGCTGAATGACATCACGGTTAAGAACCGCTATCCCTTACCACTGATGTCTTCAGCTTTCGAGATCCTGCAGGGAGCAACGATTTTTTCTAAGCTTGATCTTCGCAATGCTTACCATCTCGTACGAATTAAAGAAGGGGACGAGTGGAAGACCGCTTTTAATACACCCCTCGGGCACTTTGAATACCGGGTCCTTCCGTTCGGTTTGGTCAACGCCCCCGCCGTCTTTCAAGCCCTTGTCAACGATGTCCTTCGGGATATGCTAAACGTGTTCGTGTTTGTATATCTCGATGACATATTGATTTTCTCACCCTCCCTCCAAGTCCATGTGCAGCATGTACGCCGCGTACTTCAGCGCTTACTCGAGAATCGCCTCTTTGTAAAGGCTGAGAAATGCTCTTTTCACGTGCCTTCCGTTACATTCTTAGGTTCGGTCATCTCGGCTGAGGGAATCAGTATGGATTCGTCTAAGGTCCAGGCGGTAGTTGACTGGCCCGTTCCTGATTCTCGTGTCGCGTTACAGCGCTTTCTTGGTTTTGCTAATTTTTATCGCCGCTTTATACGCAATTTCAGTCAAGTAGCCGCGCCGCTCACCGCCCTGACCTCAGTTAAGTCCTGTTTTAGGTGGTCAGAATCCGCTCAAGAGGCTTTTGACCGTCTAAAGGTTCTCTTTACCACCGCACCCATTCTGATCATGCCGGATATCACTAGACAGTTTATTGTCGAGGTCGACGCGTCGGAGGTGGGGGTAGGCGCCGTTCTTTCTCAGCGGTCAGCCTCCGATAACAAGGTACATCCTTGCGCTTTTTTTTCGCACCGTCTGTCTTCCGCGGAACGTAATTACGATGTCGGCAATCGGGAACTGCTCGCCATTCGCCTGGCTTTAGGCGAGTGGCGCCAGTGGTTGGAGGGTTCCTCCGTTCCTTTTGTCGTCTGGACCGACCATCGAAATTTGGAATACATCCGTTCCGCAAAGAGACTGAACGCACGCCAGGCTCGCTGGTCGCTGTTTTTTACGCGCTTCGACTTCTCCATCTCTTATCGGCCCGGGTCCAAGAATGTTAAACCGGACGCGCTGTCTCGCCTCTTTGGTTCCTCCTCCTCTTCTTCCACCCGGGAGGAGATTATTCCTCCTGGTCGTGTGGTGGGAGCGGCGATTTGGGGAATCGAGAGACAGGTGAAGCGTGCTCTTGCCCATGCCGTCACTCCGCGCGACTGCCCTAGAGGCTCCTTATTCGTTCCGGTGCCCACTCGCCTAGCCGTCCTCCAGTGGGGACATTCTTCCAAATTGTCAGCCCATCCCGGCGTTCGGGGCACTATCGCGCTTATTCGCCAACGCTTTTGGTGGCCCACCTTAGTTCATGACGCGCGTCGCTTTATCGCTTCTTGTTCTGTCTGTGCCCAGACCAAGGCTGGTAATTCTCCGCCCGCTGGTCTGTTACGCCCGCTACCAGTTCCTACTCGTCCGTGGTCTCATATAGCGCTCGACTTTATCACGGGTCTCCCTGCGTCGGCCGGTAATACCGTCATTCTTACTGTGGTCGACCGTTTTTCGAAGTCCGCGCACTTCATTCCTCTCGCCAAGCTTCCCTCTGCCAAGGAGACCGCCCAGATAATGGTTAATCATGTTTTCAGATTGCACGGTTTGCCCACCGACGTCGTTTCTGATAGGGGCCCGCAATTCTCATCACAATTCTGGAAAGAATTTTGTCGTCTTATTGGTGCCACCGTCAGCCTCTCTTCAGGGTTTCATCCCCAGACTAACGGTCAGGCCGAACGTGCCAATCAGATTGTGGCCCGCATTCTCCGCAGTCTGGCGTTCCGTAATCCTGCGTCTTGGGCTGAGCAGCTTCCCTGGGCAGAATACTCACACAACTCTCTCCCATCTTCTGCCACGGGGCTCTCACCCTTTCACTGTTGTCTCGGCTACCAACCTCCGCTTTTTCCCTCGCAAGAGACAGAGTCGAACTGTCCCTCCGTTCAGACGTTCATCAGTCGCTGCAGGCGTACTTGGAGGAGAGTGAGATCGTCCCTTTGTCGTGCTAGGAGACGTATGAGCATCTCGGCTAATAAGTATCGCATTAAGAGTCCCCGCTATTGTGTTGGCCAGAGAGTGTGGCTCTCCACTTCCAATTTACCTCTTCAGTCCGACTCTCGCAAGTTGGCTCCCCGTTTTATCGGGCCATTCCGTATAGTCAAGATTATTAATCCTGTCGCCGTCAAGCTTCATTTACCTCCCAACCTTCGTCGTATCCACCCGGTTTTCCACGTCTCCTGCGTTAAGCCCGTCAATCGCTCGACTTCTCGTACCGCGTTCTCGGCAGTCCGTGTGGAGGATTCTCCTGTCTATACTGTCCGTAAGATCTTGGATATGCGTCGTCGGGGTCGAGGACATCAGTACCTGGTCGATTGGGAGGGGTACGGGCCTGAGGAGAGAAGCTGGGTTTCCCCCGGGACATCCTGGACCCCTCGCTCATTGATGATTTCCTCCGGTCTCGCCAGGGTTCCTCCTAGGGAGCGCCAGGTGGCGCTCTTTGAGGAGGGGTACTGTCATGATCCTGGCTCGTTCTCTGTCTCCCCCTGCTGGTTATTCGTTCACTCACTCACTTGCCGCTTTCACTTTCATTACTGACAGCTGTTATCACTTTTCATTAGGCTCATCTCTCTTCACCTGTCTCTCGTTCCCCCCTCATTATCTTGGCTTTTTCTTACCTTCTCTTCCTTGTCTTGTTGTCAGTTTGTTCGTAAGTTTCGATGCGTGCATCTGTCTGAGTCCAGTCCAGTCCTGTCTAATAACATATCTCTGATTACTTCGAGTATTATTCTGTGTCCATGCGATATACTTCCAGAACCATACCTGCTAGGAGTCTGAGGCTGTGTTCCTTCTTCATTGCTCGCTATCCCGGCCCTGAGGGTTTCTGGGTCCCTACTGCTCCAGCTCTCTGCTCATCTTTGCCTGGACCACAGAAGGAGTTTCTGTTCAAGTTCGACTGCCTGTTCTACAGGAACCTTCTGTTGCTGTTAAATATAATTCCTCTGTTACACGTACCTGTGGTCATCCTGCCATTTGTTATTAAAGGAGCTGTGATTGTCATCCTCGCTTCTGAGTCCTCTCTAAATCCATCACAGAGCATCCCGACTCCATTTTTTAAAGTCATAACATTAATAACATTAATATTCTTTTGGATGAACTGTTCCTTCAAATACAAGTGCTACATTGTTTCAGTTTACCCTCTGTACTTGACTGAGAAAGGAGAATTGTATGTGAAAATAGATTCCAGGGATGTGTTTTTTTTTTATCTTTTCTTGATTTAACGTGTTTGTTGCGTCAATGAGAATGCTCTATATGGATAAATCTGCTCAGGGAAAACAGGATGGACTGCCGCTCTCTGCGAGGTCAACGGGCCGCCAGTGCTGGATTGAGGTCGCAAGGTGGCATGAATGTGGGACGCTGACCGGGACAGGGGGGCGGAGACAATGACCAATCAGATGGCACCACCAGGCCAGGGTGATTTAGCATGTTAACGCCAGGTTCATTTACAGCCAGGCTCCAGACTGTGGCAAATGAATGGTACATGGCCCCAGTCTAACACAATCACAGCTGACCCAGGCAGTGCTCCACTAATGCAGACCTCGCTCTCTGGCTTCGTGCCTCACATGCATAACTGCACGCACACACGCGTGCTTTTGGTTTCCGCCTTTGTTAACATTTAACGCAGCAGTAATGTATTGTATCTTCATGCTAACACAAGCTTTAGCAGAGCTAAGCCTACACACCTCTCCTCTCAGCAAAATTACCATTTCAAGGAAGGAAGCGCTTAAATTACAACTCTAAATCCCTAACTAACAATCATTGTGTGTTCTTCTCTCCTACAGACAGACAAATCCTCAGTAAAAGAGCCATGCTAAAGGGATTTTTTTCTCAGCATGGCTTCATATCAGCACAGTCTGGTGGTGGCTGCTAGAAAGCAGTCCACACACACACACACACACACACACACACACACACACTCACAGGCAGTCCAGACAGATCCAGACCGGACAAACAGCTTTCCTATCTGAGAGGAAATGGGTCGTCATCATCATCATGGGTGGAAATGGAGAAATGGCCTCCCATAGACAATGAGGAAAAAGAAAGCTTATCGTTTCATAACAAATATATATAGTATAAAAATATACATAAATGTACAATATATAGTATATAAAGCCTAAATTCAATTTGTTCATGCATATAAAGTGATCACGTCTCTTCAGAAAATTTGGACTAAACATCTTGATTCATGATCTCTTTATGAACTTTTGAAGAGTAAAAAGTGATCGTTGCTGTCAATAGAGGGTAAATTTGTGATCCGAAACTGAAAGTCTTAAGGGTTTGGAACAACGTTAGGGTGAGTAAATGATGACAGAATTTTCAATTTTGGATGAACTATCACTTAAAGAAAGAAAAAAAAAGACAAAAAAAAAGCTGATGAAGTGCTATTCTCCACACATTTTGTGTATGTATTACAGTATTTTGGATGAAGTCATTCTGTTATGACCCATAAGAATTAAAACCTTCTATCTCGCTCCCTTTCTTCCCTTTAGACGAAGCGTTTTGTGGAGATGTGTCTGGAGCTGTACTGGTGTGTGTGTGTGACGAATCAATTAAGAATGTCTCTGCCCACTAAACAAACCGATCCTAATTGATCCGAGACAAGTCGTTGGCATTGATTCTATCTTTAAGTTGATGTGTGGGTTAGAAGAGGCGACATAAACCAGACCAATCCAAAGATCCCCACCAGATAGTATGATTCCTAGAG
>NW_024121143.1:0-92146 GCF_016745375.1 Pimephales promelas
CAGTAAAGGAGGGAGGGCGTTCTCGCATTTAGCTCCAAACTCTGGAATGGCCTTCCCGATACGGTCCGAGCCTCTGACTCGCTGACACAGTTTAAAACTAGATTAAAGACGCATCTCTTTAGTCAAGCATTCACATAATGCTTACCTTCTAGTCCTCTGTTATGCCATACGGAACCGTTGCCACTGAAACTGCTTAACGCACCAGTGGGGCTCGACAGCCTTTTAGACAAACGGGTCGGCGCGTATGGTTGGGTTGCGGAGAGTTCGGGTTACGGAGAGTTTGTGAGTTATAACGGAAATCATTTATTAACATCAGCTATGCTAATTATTTCCCATCTGCCTTTCTGCTGTTATCTCGGGACGCTTGTCCCGAGAAAAATGGCGTTCGTCAGGTCCAGTTTGTGTCCAGCCTCTCACGGGGATTTCGGATGCCCCAACGCCTGTGATGAGACGACTCAACGCCTGTGATGAGACGACTCAACGCCTGCGATATGTTATGGCGCCGTTTGATTCATAAACAATATTTATATTTAATATTTATATTTAAACAATATGAATGTAAGCTAGAGGAGAACTGGCCCCCGACTGAGCCTGGGTTCTCCCAAGGTTTTTTCTCCATCCAATCTGATGGAGTTTTGGTTCCTTGCCACTGTCGCCTTGCTTTTGGCTTGCTTTGAGCTTGCTCAGTTGGGATTATTTAGTGTTTAGCAATGTTGTTGATCTGTGTTGTGCTACTTTCATGTTATCACTGTGAAGCTGCTTTGATACAATCTGTATTGTGAAAAGCGCTATATAAATAAATGTGACTTGACTTGACTTGACTTGAATGATCACTGGTCTTGGTCTATTGGCCTGCTCCTTCAGCTTTTCCAGTCGATGCACAACATCATTCTATGTCATCTTTGAAAGAAATGTTTGAGTAGAGAACATCTGAGACACAGACACCAATGACTTTTTGCTTGATGTTTTCCTCAGAATGTTCAGGAATACCGTACAGACGAAGGTTTTGTCTCCACTGATATCATTCAGGATCGTTCAGTCTTTGCTCAAGTTCGTGGATTTTGGTGCTGTTAAAGTCTGTGTTTAAAGTAGTAAATGCATTACAGTAAAAACAAAGTCAATTGATTTCTTAAAGCCCTAAATGCTCGCCATGTTGCTGGTTATCATTATGCCAAGGTCGTTTGCAATTTCTTTAATCCTGGATGTCAATGACATTATCCGCAAGTACATTATCTTGCAATTTCACCTTGAGATTTCTTTTGTTGAGGTTTCAAAGGTGTATATAGGTCGGAGTCATGTACGATCTTGAGACTTGGGCTTCCAGACCAGGTGACATCGGGATGTTGTTGGCCATATTGATGGTCTGCAGCAGACCCACCAACAGTGACAGGAGCATCTAATTCCATCTCTTCTTTAAGCAACTTGGAGGTAGAGTTCTTATTCTTTGCGTTTCATCATGCTATCCTTTGTTTCCATGTACGTTCGAGTGTTCAGTTAATGATCGCCAACTTAAGGAGGAAAATAAATAAACTTAAATAGCTTAAATTACTCTGCTAAAACAAACCAGAAAAATGTCCTTATGCATAATCTAACGATACAATGCATCCGGGTTTAAATAGAGTTAAGGGATGGAAAGTAAAATTGAATCTACATGAAACTACATGAAACTGCGACTGCACCGGCCAGCCATCTTGGATCGCCTCTCCCATCATGACTTTTAGTTTGACATTTTTCATTTCGTTTCCCTATCTCATTTTTTTCTTTGGCAATTAATTTAATCATCCCACCTGCTAGTTGTTTTAGTTCACTATCTGTGTGTATTTAAGTTCCAAATTTCTCTGCCTGAGTTTTCGGTTATTACTGGTGTTTGGAGTTTGTACAAGAACTTAAGTTAAGTTATTTAAGTTAATTTAATTTCCTCCTTTAAGTTGGTGATCATTAACTGAATACTCAAACGCACATGGAAACAAAGGATAGCAAAGGAAAAAACAAGAACTCTACCTCCAAGTTGCTTAAAGAAGAGATTGGAATTAGATGTTCCTGTCACTGGTGGGTCTGCTCCAGACTATCAATATGGCCAATAACATCCAACAATACTTAATTTTTTTTGTAAACTCATCTTCATCTGACCTTCTTATGTGGACTTGAGCGTGACATGAGCAACATGATATAACACTCAGTAGAATCAGTATACGTTTTGTTCCTAATATGCAGTTTTAATTTTTCGTTTGATTACTCATTTTATTACTTGAATGCTACTTTTAGGTATACCTGATGGACATTTTTAAGCAGTTTATTTAATTAGCATATTTCGTTTTGTCTTTGTCCTATTGTTTTTTATGGATGGTATAATGTCACTGACAGCCTGTATGTGACCCTTTCAGGGTGAAACTCCCCTTAGCATGCTGGGATTGTACATCGTTCCCCATAGTGTCTTCGACGCATTGCGAGTTCCCATTCCCCGTACTAGTATGACGTTATAGGCTGTCGGCAGTCAATTTAGATTGCCGTGACTGGATAGCTTTTCAGACAACGGTTCACATGGAGGGCATTCCCCATAAGCCCCTTTCACACAGAGATTCCGGAAAATACATGGATAATGTGACCCGACATTTGTCCCGGGATTGTTTGATTTCGGTTCATTCACACTGCATAGTGTCATCGACGCAGTCTCGTTCCCTATTCTCAGACAGTCACCAGTATGCTCGTATGCCATACTTAAAGGGCACCTATTATGCCCCTTTTTACACGATGTAATTTTGGTCTCGGGTGTCCCCAGAATGTATTTGTGAAGTTTCAGCTCAAAATACCCCACAGTTAATTTATTATAACCATTTGAAAATGTCATTTTGGGGCCTGTTTAAAAATGAGCTGTTTCGGTGTATACGACCTAAATGCAAACGAGCTGCATATCCCTGCCCTGCCTTTGGATGAGGGCGTAACTTTATACCTATGGCAGTCGGTACTGAGAGAGTGAGAGAAACCGCTGTTTTGGATGTCATTCAGCGAACGTTTGAATCGGAATATATAAATAGTACGAAGAGACTCCGGCAGAATAAACACAAATGAGAATGGACCAGTACGTCTCGGTATGGTTATTTGATACATTTATGTACTTATAGAGTTGTAATCGCGTTCTCTTTGCAAGTATGGATGTGCAACACACACACACAGACACACACAAACACTAACGCTGGTGCAATTTTTTGAATGTACATACACATTGTGTGATAAACTATGTACAAGCAAAATTACATTTATGCAGGGACTTGTTGCGTCATGTTTACTTGTCATACAGGTGCTTCTGTGGCAAATGTGAGAAGATGGCTAACTTACAGAACAACAACATATATGCAATTTTTAATACAATATCTTTAAAAATATATAAACGTGTGGTTACACACTATACAAACAAGGTTTAAATTATACACAGACATCCTACGACGACAACAACTTTAGACGCATTTGTTATTGAATTGGCTGACATTGACTGAAAAGACTATTTGCTCAAAAATCATAAAATACACTTACTGTTACTGGAGGTGACGTTGGATCGCGAACAGTACACGACGATCCACACTTGAGGATTAACTTTTAAGCCACAACAACAGGATTAACCCACGAATCCACGACAGAAAACGTCTCGGTTACGTATGTAACCCTCGTTCCCTGAGTAGGGAACGGAGACGTTACGTCAGAAGTGACGGAGATTGGGGGATTTCGCATAGAAAGCCAATCCTCTTCGAGTATTTAAACACGAGCCAATGGCATGCAATGCCTTGGGGCTGCGGAATTTGCATAGCGTACTCCGCCCTACTCCGTGAGTATAAAAGGAGGAAGTGAACGCAACCGCAGTATGTCTTTGCTGAGGAGCCAAGACTGAACTCGGCGTCTACCCAGCGATACAGCAGAAGTGGCAGGGAGACGTAACGTAGTCACTTCGAATGTTACGTCAGAAGTGACGGAGATTGGGGGTCTGTGCCATCACGCCATCTTCAAGCTGTCTTCCAGTGCCCTGCGAAAGTCTGGACCCCTGCCTTACCTTTTTTTTTTTTTTTTTTTTTTGGGATCCCACTTTGACACAGGATTACCAAGGTACACTGGGAAACATATCCCGGGAGGGACATGCTACCAGCTGCCAACCGAAGGGAGGACTTACGAATACACATATGGCCACATAGGAACGCATATGAAACACTGGAGCACCAACCGCAGGTGGCTACTCAAATTCAACTCCAGGGGTGGCAGATGGCTTGCCAAGGGAAGACACATGCTCAGAGAGACTTACAGTGGATAATACACATGAGACGGTTACCAAGGGAACCGTACGCATGGAGGCACCTAGCCAGCATCCAGAGCAACAGCAGTGGTGCCTGCATCGTCGGTGCTGGAGGACTCAAGACTTCAATGGAAGAACTGAGGAGATATCGCACTTATATCCAGAGCGGATCCAGAACTGGCGAACGAGTACATGAGAGGATACCGGCTCAATTCGCAGATTATAGAATTTGGCGAAGGTGTTGGGTGTCGCCCAGCCTGCAGCTCTGCAGATGTCTGTTTAGCGAGGCGCCATGCGCTAGAGCCCAAGAGGAGGCCACACTCCGAGTGGAATGGACCGTCACACCAAGGGGCACGGCCGGCCTAGCTGCTGGTAAGACAAAGTGATGGCGTCCACTCTTTCAGTGGGACAGCCGTTGCTTTGAGAGAGCCCTTCCCTTCTGGCTCCCCCCATGACAGACAAAGAGCTGTCTGAGGTCCTGAAACACTGCGTTCTGTCGACATAGGTGCGGAGAGCACGTACCGGACAGAGCAGTGCCAAGGCTGGGTCTGCCTCCTCCAGGGGCAGCGCTTGCAGGTTCACCACCAGGTCCGGAGGGGAGTGGTAGGAACCTTGGCATATATCCAGGCCGGGGTCTCGGGAATACATGAGAGTAAGCCGGCCCGAACTCCAGGCACACTTCGTCAACAGAGAGTGTGTGCAGGTCCCTTACTCTCCTGATGGAGACCAATGCAATCAGGAGTGCTGTCTACATAGGACAGGGCAAAAACTCTACCGACTGCAAAGGCTCCAGGGGAGGCCTCTGCAGAGCACCCAGGTCTACTGAGAGGTCCCCAGAGGGCAGGAGGGGAGGGAGGCGGATTTAGCCCCCTCGCTCCCCTCAGGAACCTGATGACCAGGTCATGCTTCCCATAGACTTACCTTTCACTGCATCATGAGACGCGGCAATGGCCGCGACATAAATCCAAAGGGTGAAGGACGACAGCCTACGCTCCAACCCCTCTTGCAGGAAGGAAGCACGACTCCGATCGAACATCTCCGGGGGTCTTCTCAGCGAGAAGAACACCAATTGATGAAAAGGTTCCACTTCAACGCATAAAGGTGTCTCGTGGACGACGCTCTTGCGGAAGTGATGGTTGCCGCCACCGCAGGTGGCAGCGAACTCAAACCTGCCTCGTCCCGTCCAGGAGCCACACGTGCAGCCTCCAAAGATCGGGACGAGGGTGCCACAGAGTGCCCCGTCTCTGAGAGAGTAGGTCCGGTCTCAGAGGAATAGGCCAAGGAGGTGCTGTCGCGAGGAGCATGAGTTCGGAGAACCACGTCTTGGTGGGCCAGTAGGGGGCTACCAGCAAGACCTGCTCCTCGTCCTCCTTGATCTTGCACAACACCCGTGCAAGGAGGCTCACTAGGGGAACGCACACTTGCGTGGGCCCCGTGGCCAGCTGTGCGCCAGCGCATCCGAGCCGAGAGAGCCGCGGGTCAGAGAATAAACTGGGCGCAGTGGGACGAGTCCCGAGAGGCGAACAGGTCTATCTGTGCCTCCCCGAACTGGTCCCAAATCAGCTGGACCGACTGGGGATGGAGTCGCCATTCGCCGGAGATGGGACGGGCCCGGGACAGCTCGTCGGCTGCCCAGTTCCGGTCTCCAGGAATGTAACTGCACGAAGGGACCTCAGGTGCTTCTGACTCCATATCAAGAGGTGGCGGGCGAGCTGCGACAACCGGCGCGAGCGTAGACCCCCCCTGGTGGTTGATGTACGCTACTGCCGTAGTGTTGTCTGAGCGGACAAGCACATGCTGGCCCTTGAGCACGCTCGGAAGCAGTGCAGGGCGAGCCGTACTGCCAACAGCTCGAGGCAATTGATGTGCATGAGGCGCTGGGCTCCTGTCCAGGAACCGGCGGCTGCATGCCCATTGCACATGGCACCCCAACCCGTGGTAGACGCATCCGTGGAGACAACGAGATGCCTGGAACCTCGCTGAATAGGGACCCCTGTCCGTAAAAGCTGAGGTTCGACCACGGGAAGAAGGTTCGGCGGCACGTCGGAGTCACTGGAACTCGGAGCGAGCCGCGATGCCATGCCCACCTCGGGACTCGATCGCGAAGCCACAGCTGAAGCGGTCTCATATGAAGCAAACCGAACGGCGTACCGCGGATGCCATATGCCCCAGGAGCCTCTGAAATAGTTTCAGTGGAACCGCACTCTTGCCCTCGAACTGTCGAAGACAAGCCAGCAGTGAGTGCGCGCGCTCGTTCGTGAGATGCGCGGACATGGCGACCGAGTCTCAAGACTGGGGCATTGCCACCAACCATCGTGGAGCGAACTCCCCTGAAGTGGGGAAGAGACCGTGCGAACTGAATCGCGTAGCCGAATCTGATCGTTCTGATGACCCAGAGGGATACCCCGGGAAGCGCTAGCCAGGCTTCCAGGAAGTGAGCCAACGGGGTCATGCGAACCACAGACGTCCCCCCGGAGGGGCAGCGAGGCGGGTCGACCGGCATGCGTGCAGGAGTTACCCCGTCCGGATGCACCGTCGAAACCCGCTCCCCGACAGAAGAGACCAGGGAAGGCAGAGCGTTCCACGGGGGTCTGTTCTGCCGGGGGTCTGGCGACAGAGGGGGAAGGGATTGGCGTAGCCCGGGGTTGACACACGCACCCTTCCGCGCCCTCCGAGACAGAGAGGAATGAACGGGGCGACGCACTGGACGTCGTGCGCGCTCATTCCAGTCTGTGTGCTCAATGACAGTGTCAGCTTTTCCTCAACCAGCTCAGGGAGCTAGCTAGAACAAAAGATTCTCCACCGGCCCTCCACCGGGGAAGGAGGGGCCCTGCCACCGCCTCCTGAGAAAAACCATGACACTATCACTGAGCGGCCCGCCTCAGGAACATCGCTTCGCCTGGCGTTTAGCGGGGCACACGGCCTGAGGGGGGGGGGGACGCTTACCTGTGGCCTCCTCTGCGACGCGAACCGGCTGAAGGCTGCTGCTGGGGCCGCGTGGGAGGGAAGGGAGCCGCAGGGGGGCGTCCTCGGCGGCGAGCTGGCGGAGGCGTCCGAGCCGACGGCTGGTTGGAGGCAGCAGCTGGCCGTCGGGGCAGAGAAACCGCCTTCGTCTGCTCCTAGGCGGTCGAGAAGTACTGGGCAAGTCCTGGACCGCACCGCCGAACATTATGATGCTCCTGGACCACAGCGGTGGGCATCACCTGACCAAGGGAGCGAGCGACCGCCTCCGTGACCCGTTTAAGGACAAGGTAGGCGGCAGGCTCGCAGCTCTCTTGGTCTGTCACCTCCTCGTGCACATTCCTGAGCAGCTAGCTTTGTAGGTGCTCATCATATGCAGGGCGGAGGCTGCCTGTCCCGCCGCTCTACAGAATCGCGCCGCCATAGACGACGAGAACCCATAGGCTTTGGAGGGGCATCTGAGAGCAACCGCCGGTTGACCGGGGGAGCCCCAGCGTACCCACAGACAGCCGCATCGCCGAGGGGAGGAAGGGCGGGGAACTAAAGCACGCTTTTTTTTTTTTTTTTTTTTTTTTTTTTAGTGCGTGTCAGTTCCGCATGCAACTCGGGGAAAAAAGGAAATTGGGGTTGGCCGTGGCCGTAAGGCGGCAGCGTTACCCAAAAACCAATTATTCAGCCGCGAGAGATCGGGATAGGGCGGAGTTCCACCCCCACCCGATGCTCACGGACGCCCGAGATAGCACGGCCATCATCGCGGGATCAGACACGGCGGCGCTGACGCTCCCGAGGGAGGCAACGCGGCCGCATCCTCACTTCCCGAGGAGTCAAGCCCGCCTAGTGATGCTGTGATCGACATCGCATCATCATCTGGAGCGCTGCCCGAAGCAGCCGGTGCCACCGAAGAAGCAACCGACTGAATCGAACTAATGCTCGCTGGCTCTCGCACTGAGGCGGGAGGTGTGGCCCGAGGAATCGTCGGGGCTTTTCCACACCATCACCGTAAAATCACCAGGTCCCCGGGTCGACGGGCCCCCTATGGAGGAAACCGATCGAGCGGGGGGGACCGGGACTCTCACTCAAGTGAGATCATTGAGTCTCGACCTCAGTGTAGAGATGGTCATGTTCCCACAGAAGGAACATGAGTCATCCACGAACGCTGCTGCTGCATGCTGAAATGCCCAGGCATACAAAGCAGCGATCGTGACCATCAGATGACGACAGAAATCAACCACACCCAGAAGAACACGGGCGAACCGTCTTTAAAAAGACGTGCGCGTGCAGCTCTTTCAATGAGAGGAGGAAATTCACTCTTTCAGCGCTGAAGCGACCAGGGAGAAGCGCAAAGTCTGGCAGACCACTGCTCAGATCGCAGGCGATGCAGAATCTCGCTGGGTACCGCCGTCACACCAACACTGAAGAGGACGCTCGTCTCGAAGAGTCTTGAACAGTGAGAATGGCTTTCAGGAGTGAAGAGGTTCTCTTGGCTCCGAAGCGAAAACATACTGCGGTTGCGTTCACTTCCTCCTTTTATACTCACGGAGTAGGGCGGAGTACGCTATGCAAATTCCGCAGCCCCAAGGCATTGCATGCCATTGGCTCGTGTTTAAATACTCGAAGAGGATTGGCTTTCTATGCGAAATCCCCCAATCTCCGTCACTTCTGACGTAACTCGAAGTGACTACGAAAGGGAACTTATGTTTCCAAGAGACATTACCGGCTGTCGTTGAAACAATGGAGGATGGTGTACAGATCACCGAGGGCGGGGTCTATGCCACAAACACACTGTCAATCAAACCCCTTTCTCAATTCTACGTCACAAAGTGCTGAATCTTAGAACAGCTCGTTCTGCAGTGCATATGATTTATTGAGATTGTAAAAAAAACCACTGGGTGGATTTTTATCATTCTAGGGTGGTTTTGCTCACACACTGCCAACAAACATTTATGTTCAAACACCATGCAAAAGTGAATTTTCCATAATAGGTGCCCTTTAAAAAGGAATGGCGCAGTAAGCGAAACACCTAACCAGCCTTCCCTCACATTACCTGTTTGCACCAAACACACGAGATGAAACTGGCTCCACTGGGATATTATAGAATCTTGTGGATATGTTAGGTGTTGCCCAACTCGCAGCTCTACATATGTCTGCCAGAGAGAAGCTGTGCGGCAGAGCCCAAGAGGAAGCAACACTCCAAGGGGGGCACAGCTCGTCTTGGGATTGGTATGCCTGGATACCCACTGGATTGGATACTATCCAGTGGGCCAACCTCTGTTTGGAGACAGACTTTCCTTCTGCTGGCCTCCATAGCAGGCAAAGAGTTGCTCTGAGTTTCTGAAACTGTGTTTCACATACAAAAGTGGTGGACATCGATGTATCCCTACTCTAAAGTAACATATGCATTTTTTCTTGAAACAATAAAGTCCTATACAAATAATTGTGAATTGAAATGGAATTGAATCAATGGGACAATGACGATATTCTCTTTAATTCATTCTCTAGTCATTTTTGTCTACTGATTAAAAATACATCCAACCAAAATTTTTCAAGCTTCAAAAAGTCAAAGTAATCCATTTGAATTCAAGAGTTCTGAAAAGACAATCACTTTATATGAACAGAACATATTAATTGAATTAATTCAATTTAGGCTTTTATTTACACTTATAACTGTTCAACACGTCAAATATTGTAAATGGAAGCTCAAATGTGTGTGTGCTTGTGTGTTCTTCAAGCAAGCATGTTTGAGCCTCTGGAAGATTGTTCTCTCAAGACAAGTATTCACGACTGAGCTTCTGTTTGCTATATTTGATGTGCCACATTAAACTGTGAATGTGGCTGTCACTGATAAATATTTCAGCAGGTCTTGCCATCTAGCTCAGGGGCTTTGGCAGTTATGGCACTTTCAACTCAACAGTTTTGCCTCGAGTGTGCTAAGAGAAGCTCAGTTCAGCCTGTTTCTGAGTCAAACCCTGTAGACATGTCCACATCTACAGCCATGGCCAAAAATATTGTTAGTGACTGAGCCTGGTTTCTCCCAAGGTTTTTTTTCTCCACTTTGTCACCTGATGGAGTTTTGGTTCGTTGTCACTCGTCTTTTCCACCTTTGTTGCCATTGGCTTAACTTTCTTAGTTGGGGACATTCAATTTAGCACGTAATTTAATATACAACAATAATCTGCTTGCATTGACACTATTATACAAGAACTGAACTGAGCTGGACGATGACATCACGGTTTACTCCAGAGCGGCTATATATAAATTAACAAAATAAATAACTTTTTTTTTTTAAACAAAAATGAAACATCACTGAACTTACTTAAGCTGGACTGTGACGTTATTTTCTTATGGAATCAAAATTATTTTCCAGGTATCTCTGAGCTGCTTTGAAACAATAGGTGGTTTGCAGTCACGTGATTGTGTTGACGCGCGGAATGTAGATGGAGGGCAAGGAGTGAAGAGCGCAATGGACGAGATGGAGGAAAATCCGTACTTTACTACTTTAGACGCTATTACAAGAGAAATATAGAAAATCGAAACATATGTTGGACGTGATCTTTACGTTATGAAGAGGACAGATTTTCAACTGAATTGGGAGATTTGCCTGCCATCGAGGCTGTAGATATCAGCAACTAACTCGTCTTACAGACATACTTTGGCTTTACAAAGTTCGGAAACTGGTATGTTGCACGAACAGCCACATAAGTGCATTTAAACACCTGAATAATGTAATTATAAGCCACATAAATAATTTATTAACTCACATTTGACGAAGTGATCACTGCACACACACACACACACCGGCATTTTCCCATTCGGCTCCTCCCGACCGCAGACGTAGGTTTGCAAGGCATTTTTCCCGGTGTTTTTCTGTCAATTTCTTGTATTTTCCCCCCTTATGAACAACAACTTTGGGCACACGATAAAAACTCCTCGTGGTTTGATGGATTTGAGCAACCATAAACGATGCAAAACATAGGCATCTTGAGTGTGTTATAGTGCTTCCTAATGTAGAAAATCACTTCCTGCCCTCCATCTGCTTTTCGCGCCATGGCAACGCAGTGGCGTGACGTCACGTGAAAACAAGCTATTCTGCATTGTAAAAAGCGCTGTATAAAATGTGACGGCTTGCTACAATTTTGTGTTTTACAAAGCTTGCTGCTTCAGTTGTTGTGGTGTTGATTCACATTGTTTCTAGAGTGATCAGATGCATTTTAAATAATTGCAAAAATCTTTATTGGCAAAAAAATTAACAAAAACCCAAATGTTCATATAATCAGCACATGGGAAAATGTGAAAAAGTTGGCTAGTCAGGTAAAATCATTCTCATTGGATTATAAAAGCAGACTGATTACTATAAATGGAGGGAAGAAGAGCTTCCAATCATTGTGTTCTTGTATTAGCAATAGTTACCTCCAAATATAGATGTGCAGCCATCATCATTTTGAATCAAAATAGCCTCACATTCAAGGAAATTGCTGCAAAGAATATTGCACCTGAAAGAACCGTTTTTTTCAGGTGCAATATTCTTTGCATCATCAAGATAATCAAGAACTTCAAAGTGAGAGGTTCGATTTCAGAGAAGAAGGCTTCAGGATGTCCCAGAGTTTCCAGCAAGCAGGACTTTCTGATCCTAAAGAGTCAGCTACAGCTTCATGTCACCACCCGTGCAGAGCTTGCTCAATATTGGCCGCATAGGTGTGATGCATCTGCACACACAGTGAGGTGAAGACCCAGACAACTGACTGGTGTGAAGAAAGGCAGCAATGGATACAGTATATTCTTATGGAACTAAAATATATTTCCATATATTTATGATCAGTATGGTGTAAATATACTGAAAAATATATGAAATAATAAACTGCATTGTTATATTGCGTTATGTATTACAATATATGTATAATATAATATATGCGTTATGTAAAAAACTTTGTTTTTTTTTAATGAGCTATTGTTTCACTTGATAAGACCCTTATTTGTCGTCTGGAATCGTTTAAAGCCCTTTGAACAGTTTGCACTGAAATTGTCTTTTGGACCTTGAACCAGTTCCCATTGAAGTCCATTGTATGGAGAAAAATCCTGGAATGTTTTCATCAAAAAAATTTATTTCTTTTCGACTAAAGAAAGACAGACATGGACATCTTGGATGGGGATCAGTAAATTATCAGCAAAAGTTTTTTCAAAAGTGAACTACTCCTTTAACACAATATATTATTAGGGCCCGAGCACTAACAGTGCGAGGACCCTATTGAAACTGTTAGGATTATTAGGGCCCGAGCACTAACAGTGCGAGGACCCTATTGAAACTGTTAGGGTTATTTTTTTTTTTTTTTTTTTTTTTCTTTTTTCTGCAAAGTAAGTGCCATTTTCGGGGCCGCAACATGCTCAAAAACTCACCAAATTTGGCACGCATGTCAGGACTGGTGAAAAATTTTGTATTTTGTGGGTTTCGCAGATGGGCGGGGCAAAATGGCACGCTAGCGCCACCTAGAAAATTGGAAAAAATTAGCCCCTCGTCCACGTTCAACCTACATGCACGAAATTTGGTGGGGACGTGTATCATATCAAGACGCACAAAAAAGCCTCAAGAACCCATACCCTAAACTCGACAGGAGGTCCGCCATTTTGAATTTGGCGGCCATTTTTGGACGATTTACAGACTCCGTACTTTAACGAACTCCTCCTAGGGATTTAGTCGGATCGACTTAAAATTTCTGCTGTGCCTTCTAAAGGCATTGACGATGTAAAGTTGTGCTATCTGCGCGTTTTCGTCGATGGGCGTGTCCGTGGCGTCGAAGATTCGCCATGAAACAGGAAGTTGTACTAACTTGGCTGTAAATGCCCAGATCTGCACGAAATTTTACACATTTGACAAGAGTCACGCCCTGAACAAATCTACATGCCGACATTCACCCACAGTCATAGCGCCACCTACTGGCAACAGGAAGTGACCTTTAACGAAGCAGCCCCCGCCGCTTGTTTGACCGACATGTACGAAATTTCTGTGGTACATCTACCATGACCAGACGCACAAAAAAGCCTCAAGAACCCATACCCTAAACTCGACAGGAAGTCCGCCATTTTGAATTCGGCGACCGATTTGGGACGATTTACACACTCCGTACTTTAACGAACTCCTCCTAGGGATTTAGTCGGATCAACTTCAAATTTCTGCTGTACCTTCTAAAGGCATTGACGATGTAAAGTTGTGCTATCTGCGCGTTTTCGTCGATGGGCGTGTCCGTGGCGTCGATGATTCGCCATGAAACAGGAAGTTGTAGTAACTTGGCTGTAAATGCCCAGATCTACACGAAATTTTACACATTTGACAAGAGTCCCGCCCTGAACAAATCTACATGCCGACATTCACCCACATTCATAGCGCCACCTAGTGGCAAGAGGAAGTGACATTTAACGAAGCAGCCCCCGCCGCATGTTTGACCGACATGTACGAAATTTCTGTGGTACATCTACCCTGTCCAGACGCACAGAAAAGTCTCTTGGAGCGATGCCCTAAACTCAACAGGAAGTCAGCCATTTCTAATTTTACCGCCATTTTTGGATGATTTACTCATTACGTACTTTAACTAACTCCTCCTAGGGCTTTAGTCGGATCAACTTCAAATTTCTGCTGTGCCTTCTAAAGGCATTGACGATGTAAAGTTGTGCTCTCTGCGCGTTTTCATCGATGGGCGTGTCCGTGGCGTCGATGATTCGCCATGAAACAGGAAGTTGTAGTAACATGGCTGTAAATGCCCAGATCTGCACAAAACTTTACACATTTGACAAGAGTACCACCCTGAACATATCTAAATGCTGACATTCACCCACAGTCATAGCGCCACCTGCTGGCAACAGGAAGTGACCTTTAATGAAGCAGCGTAGCACATTCACAGCCACACCGGCTGAGCTCCAGAATATGCAACGCAGCGGCCTCACACCCCGACGTGCTACAGGTGCGAGGGCCCGCCCATCGCTGCTTGCAGCTTTAATTTTTTTTTTTTTCTTTTTTCTGCAAAGTAAGTGCCATTTTCGGGGCCGCAACATGCTCAAAAACTCACCAAATTTGGCACGCATGTCAGGACTGGTGAAAAATTTCGTATTTTGTGGGTTTCGCAGATGGGCGGGGCAAAATGGCACGCTAGCGCCACCTAGAAAATTGGAAAAAATTAGCCCCTCGTCCACGTTCAACCTACATGCACGAAATTTGGTAGGGACGTGTATCATATCAAGACGCACAAAAAAGCCTCAAGAACCCATACCCTAAACTCGACAGGAGGTCCGCCATTTTGAATTTGGCGGCCATTTTTGGACGATTTACAGACTCCGTACTTTAACGAACTCCTCCTAGGGATTTAGTCGGATCGACTTAAAATTTCTGCTGTGCCTTCTAAAGGCATTGACGATGTAAAGTTGTGCTATCTGCGCGTTTTCGTCGATGGGCGTGTCCGTGGCGTCGAAGATTCGCCATGAAACAGGAAGTTGTAGTAACTTGGCTCTAAATGCCCAGATCTGCACGAAATTTGACACATTTGACAAGAGTCCCGCCCTGAACAAATCTACATGCCGACATTCACCCACAGTCATAGCGCCACCTGCTGGCAACAGGAAGTGACCTTTAACGAAGCAGCCCCCACCGCTTGTTTGACCGACATGTACGAAATTTCTGTGGTACATCTACCATGACCAGACGCACAAAAAAGCCTCAAGAACCCATACCCTAAACTCGACAGGAAGTCCGCCATTTTGAATTCGGCGACCGATTTGGGACGATTTACACACTCCGTACTTTAACGAACTCCTCCTAGGGATTTAGTCGGATCAACTTCAAATTTCTGTTGTACCTTCTAAAGGCATTGACGATGTAAAGTTGTGCTATCTGCGCGTTTTCGTCGATGGGCGTGTCCGTGGCGTCGATGATTCGCCATGAAACAGGAAGTTGTAGTAACTTGGCTGTAAATGCCCAGATCTACACGAAATTTTACACATTTGACAAGAGTCCCGCCCTGAACAAATCTACATGCCGACATTCACCCACATTCATAGCGCCACCTAGTGGCAAGAGGAAGTGACATTTAACGAAGCAGCCCCCGTCGCATGTTTGACCGACATGTACGAAATTTCTGTGGTACATCTACCATGTCCAGACGCACAGAAAAGTCTCTTGGAGCGATGCCCTAAACTCAACAGGAAGTCAGCCATTTCTAATTTTACCGCCATTTTTGGATGATTTACTCATTACGTACTTTAACTAACTCCTCCTAGGGCTTTAGTCGGATCGACATCTCATTTCTGATGTGCCTTCTAAAGGCATTGACGATGTAAAGTTGTGCTATCTGTGCGTTTTCGTCGATGGGCGTGTCCGTGGCGTCGAAGATTCGCCATGAAACAGGAAGTTGTAGTAACTTGGCTGTAAATGCCCAGATCTGCACGAAATTTTACACATTTGACAAGAGTCCCGCGTTGAACAAATCTACATGCCGACATTCACCCACAGTCATAGTGCCACCTGCTGGCAACAGGAAGTGACCTTTAACGAAGCAGCGTAGCAAATGCACAGCCGCACTGGCTGAGCTGCAGAATATGCAACGCAGCCGCCTCACACCCCGACGCGCTACAGGTGCGAGGGCCCGCCCATCGCTGCTTGCAGCTTTAATTAGGGCCCGAGCACTAACAGTGCGAGGACCCTATTGAAACTGTTAGGATTATTTTTTTTTCTTTTTTCTGCAAAGTAAGTGCCATTTTCGGGGCCGCAACATGCTCAAAAACTGACCAAATTTGGCACGCATGTCAGGACTGGTGAAAAATTTCGTATTTTGTGGGTTTCGCGGATGGGCGGGGCAAAATGGCACGATAGCGCCACCTAGAAAATTGGAAAAAATTAGCCCCTCGTCCACGTTCAACCTACATGCACGAAATTTGGTGGGGACGTGTATCATATCAAGACGCACAAAAAAGCCTCAAGAACCCATACCCTAAACTCGACAGGATGTCCGCCATTTTGAATTTGGCGGCCATTTTTGGACGATTTACAGACTCCGTACTTTAACGAACTCCTCCTAGGGATTTAGTCGGATGGACTTAAAATTTCTGCTGTGCCTTCTAAAGGCATTGACGATGTAAAGTTGTGCTATCTGCGCGTTTTCGTCGATGGGCGTGTCCGTGGCGTCGAAGATTCGCCATGAAACAGGAAGTTGTAATAACTTGGCTGTAAATGCCCAGACCTGCACGAAATTTTACACATTTGACTAGAGTCCCGCCCTGAAAAAATCTACATGCCGACATTCACCCTAAGTCATAGCGCCACCTGCTGGCAACAGGAAGTGACCTTTAACGTAGCAGCCCCCGCCATATGTTTGACCGACATGTACGAAATTTCTGTGGTACATCTACCATGACCAGACGTACAAAAAAGCCTCAAGAATCCATACCCTAAACTCGACAGGAAGTCCGCCATTTTGAATTTGGCGACCGATTTGGGACGATTTACACACTCCGTACTTTAACGAACTCCTCCTAGGGAATTAGTCGGATCAACTTCAAATTTCTGCTGTACCTTCTAAAGGCATTGACGATGTAAATTTGTGCTATCTGCGTGTTTTCGTCGATGGGCGTGTCCGTGGCGTCAATGATTCGCCATGAAACAGGAAGTTGTTGTAACTTGGCTGTAAATGCCCAGATCTGCACGAAATTTTACACATTTGACAAGAGTCCCACCCTGAACAAATCTACATGCCGACATTCACCCACAGTCATAGCGCCACCTAGTGGCAACAGGAAGTGACCTTAAACGAAGAAGCCCCCGCCGCTTGTTTGACCGACATGTACGAAACTTCTGTGGTACATCTACTATGACCAGACGCACAAAACAGCCTCTTGGAGAGATGCCCTAAACTTGACAGGAAGTCCACCATTTTGAATTTGGCGGCCATTTTTGGACGATTTACACACTCCGTACTTTAACGAACTCCTCCTAGGGATTTAGTCGGACCGACTTCACATTTCTGCTGTGCCTTCTAAAGGCATTGACGATGTAAAGTTGTGCTATCTGCGCATTTTCGTCGATGGGCGTGTCCGAAGCGTTGATGATTCGCCATGAAACAGGAAGTTGTAGTAACTTGGCTGTAAATGCCCAGATCTGCACGAAATTTTACATATTTGACAAGAGTCCCACCCTGAACAAATCTACATGCCGACATTCACCCACAGTCATAGCGCCACCTGCTGGCAACAGGAAGTGGCCTTTAACAAAGCAGCCCCCGCCGCATGTTTGACCGACATGTAAGAAATTTCTGTGGTACATCTACCATGTCCAGACGCACAGAAAAGTCTCTTGGAGCGATGCCTTAAACTCAACAGGAAGTCGGCCATTTCTAATTTTACCGCCATTTTTGGATGATTTACTCATTACGTACTTTAACTAACTCCTCCTAGGGCTTTAGTCGGATCGACTTCACATTTCTGCTGTGCCTTCTAAAGGCATTGACGATGTAAAGTTGTGCTATCTGCGGGTTTTCGTCGATGGGCGTGTCCGTGGCGTCGATGATTCGCCTTGAAACAGGAAGTTGTAGTAACTTGACTGTAAAAGCCCAGATATGCATGAAATTTTACACCTTTGACAAGAGTCCCGCCCTGAACAAATCTACATGATCGACATTCACCCACAGTCATAGTGCCACCTACTGGCAACAGGAAGTGACCTTTAACGAAGCAGCGTAGTAAATACACAGCCGCACTGGCTGAGCTGCAGAAAATGCAACGCGGCCGCCTCAGACCCCGACGTGCTACAGGTGCGAGGGCCCGCCCATCGCTGCTTGCAGCTTTAATTCTGTATATTTTCAAATATACTCTTAAATCATTTAAGATATTGATCATTCATATAGGGAAACATGAAGAGTTCAGATGCAAAAGTCTCTAAATGCCATTTGAAATTTTCTTCTTTAATGATGATTTTTATCAAACTTGTTTATTTAAGTTCAGTAATTTCACGCCATTTAAGTAAAATTACTGAACTTAAATATACAAGTTTGATAAAAATCATCATTAAAGAAGAAAATTTCAAATGGCATTTAGAGGCTTTTGCATCTGAACTCTTCACATATTTTTCTTTTCATAAAGAGGGCAACCACTTCTCTCCAAGAAAAAAAAAACCATCAAGGACATCCTGACATTCTGCATGAAGTGCAAGGATTCGACACCAGAAGACCCCTTCTGATTGTTTGGGACATCTGGATAATCTATTGCCTGTAGAAGTTGAATGCTACCAGGAGTCCAGTGAAACATCCTGAGACAAACCGTTTGTAGGGTTGCTGTACATTCAGAGAGAAGGCTTAGCTATGTATTTTCCAGCATAATGAAGCCGCATGTCACAAGGCAAGAGTGATCATGAAGTAGCTCAGAGACACTGACATTTTGGCACTGACAACTCACTAGATATTACAGTAATTCAATAGAGAACCTGTGGTCAATCCTCAAAAGGCGAGTGGACAAACGTTAGCTGACAAACTGTGATCAACTCAGAGCACTAAGAAAGAAATGGATCACAACGTCAGGATTTGGTCCAGAAATTGATAGACAGCATGCCATAGTGAACAGCAAAGAAGGGTGAATGCTGTAAATAGTGACTTTTTGCAAATTAAATGTTTTTTTGTTTGTTTTTTTGCCAGTAAAAGCCTTTAAAATTTGTAAAATGCACATCGTTTTCCACTTTACCACAGAAACATGCGAAAAAATCGTTCAAAGCACTATTGTATCACACACTGTACCGATGCTTGTATCGAAATGACAATACCACGTGATTGATGACGTTTGAAGCTTCGAACGCCATGCAGTATTGGATGGTCGGAACAGCTGGTTTGAAAAAAAAAAGCCTCTTCGCGATGCATAAAAAGGGAAATGATTACCTAGGAGGCATTACTTATATACATGATTTAACACTGTACTTTCCAAACATAAATTGTAAAAAAAAAAAAAAAAAAAAAAAAACAGAACCAGAACACCCTAAATATTTCTACTCGCGTCAATCCTAATTATGATCACTAGATCAGTTTAGATAAAAGTGTATTGATGCCAGATTGATTCCTTTCTTGTATGTCACTGACTTCGAAAGCTTTGTTTGGTCACATGGTTTTTCTGCTCTATGGTGGAACAAACATGTCTGACCACCAGTTGTTGCTATAATGTGCAGTGTTAAAAGCTTTAAGTAATAAACCATTTTTCGGCAAAGTTTGATGAAAGCCTCAAACGCTTTAGAAAGCCTCTGTAATGACAGGTGTTGACCTAGAGGTGTCAGTGTTCTAGCGGGGATCATAGAGGGCCGAAGAAGAGACATACGGGAAGTGTTGGGTTGTTGTTGTTAAGCCAACTTGTGAATAAACTGGACACAGAGAGAACTCACGCGTTGTCGTTGTCTTCTCAGTATTAAATGACTGTAAGGAATATCAACAGACATTACATGGTGTCAGAATAGCCTGTGTGTCAGTAAGAAGACATGGCGAAGTTTAGCCCGCCGAGCGAGTTTAAGTTTGAGAGCCCAACCGAATGGCCGGAGTGGAAACAGCGATTTCGCCGCTATCGGTTGGCCACGAAGCTAAACAAAGATGACGGCGAGATTCAAGTAAGTTCGCTGATCTACGCAATGGGCAGTGAAGCTGAAAAGATATTCAGTTCATTCGAGTTTGACGAGGAAGATGAAAAGAAAGACTTTGAAGTGGTCATGAAAAAGTTTGACGACTACTTTATTCCACGACGCAACATCATACACGAGCGTGCATGTTTCTATCAACGGAGCCAGCAATCCGGGGAAACGGCGGAGATGTACATCAGGACATTATATGAGTTAGCAGAGCACTGCCAGTTCGGGACTACAAGGGATGAACATATAAGGGATCGTCTTGTGGTAGGAATAGCAGACAAAGAACTTTCCCGCCAGTTTCAGCTCAAAGCAGATCTAACGTTGACGCACGTGATTGAACGGGTGCGCCAGACAGAGGCGATAACGCGTCAGGTTAATCTTCAGACCAGTCGACCGGAAGCTCAGCTGGCCAACGTTAATGCGGTCAAAGGGAAGGATTGGCAATATAAGAAAAAGAGTCAGCGACGTGGGAATAGCAGCCAGGCAACCAACACAAAGGATGAGTGTGGGAGGTGCGGTAAGCCACAACACTCTAATGAAAGAAATTGTCCTGCGTTGAAAAGCAAGTGTAATAAATGTCACAAGGAAGGACATTGGGAACGTAAATGTCGTTCTAAAGCAGTGAGAGAAGTCACAAGCGAACAACCTGGACTAACATACTTCCTAGGAGCAGTTGACAGGGAGGATAATGAGAATACATGGACTGTTTGCTTACCTGTAAACAATGTGGGTGTAACCTTTAAAATTGACACAGGAGCGGACGCTACCATTATTGATGAGGGGACATTCAAAAAGATGAGTCCTAAAATAAAGCTCGTGCCACCTGTCACTCGTTTTGTTAGCCCAGGGGGCGATCTCAGTTGCATGGGCATGTTCCAGAGTTTCACAAGCTATAAAGGGAGGAAGTACCCTCTGAAAGTGTATGTGACTGAAGGAAAAAGCTGCTTACTGGGCCGTGAGGAAGCAGTGGAAATGGGTCTAGTCAAGAGGATGAATGAGGTCAGTAGCGTGTTTGGATCTAGCGGGTTATTGAAAACTGAGCCAGTCAGAATAGCCCTGCTCGATGATGTCCAACCATACGCAGTGCCGACAGCCAGGCGGATACCCCTGCCACTGGTACCGCTGGTAAAAAAGGAACTGCATCGCATGGAGGAGGAGGGCATAATCGAAAAGGTAACACAGCCAACAGAATGGTGTGCCGCGATGGTGCCGGTACTCAAACCCAACAAAAGGGAAGTCCGCCTTTGTGCAGACCTCAGGAAACTGAACAAAGCAGTGAAACGGGAGAAGTATGTTCTGCCAACGGTGGAGGAAATAATGCCAAAGCTCGCCGGGTCAAAAGTATTCACCTCGCTGGATGCAGCAAGTGGATTTTATCAGATCCCCCTGCATGAGGAGAGCAGGTTGCTCACCACTTTCATCACTCCATTTGGGAGATACGCCTTCCGCCGTCTCCCTTTCGGGATAACAAGTGCTCCTGAAATTTTCCAGAGGAAAATGGCGGAGACTCTGGCCGGCTTAGAAGGGACTGAGATCTTTATGGATGACATTTTAATTCACGCAGAGACAGAGGAGCAACATGACCGACGCCTGGCTGAGGTGTTGAGGGTCATTGAAGCAGCAGGGCTCAAGTTGAACCAGGCAAAGTGCAAGTTCAGACAGAGGCAGGTTCGTTTCCTGGGTCACTTAATCGACGAGGCAGGCGTCAGAGCCGACCCCAACAAAGTCACAGGAATACGGAACTTTCCACAGCCACAAAACGTCACAGAACTCAAAAGGTTCTTGGGGATGGTTAATTATTTAGCCAAGTTCATTCCAGAGCTATCAACAGTGGCTCACCCACTGTACGAGTTACTGAAAGGAGACAAAGAGTGGATGTGGGGACCTGCACAGTGTGAGGCGTTCAGGAGCTTAAAGACTGCATTAGCCACAGCTCCAGTACTTACCTTCTACGATGCCAACAAGCCCACTATAGTGTCAGCAGATGCCAGCAGCTATGGGCTGGGCGGCGTTCTACTCCAGCAGCACGGGGATCACTGGAAGCCTGTGGCCTACTGCTCCAGACGGTTAAGTGACGCGGAGAAAAGATACGCGCAAATAGAGAAGGAGTGCTTAGCAAGTGTGTGGTCCTGTGAACGGTTTGACAAATACCTATATGGACTGGACGGCTTTAGACTGGTTACTGATCACAAGCCGTTGGTGCCTCTCATGAACAGTAAAGACTTAGACTGTGTCCCAATTAGGTGCCAGAGGCTATTGATGAGACTAATGCGTTTCAATGCCACGGCTGAGCATGCACCAGGCAAAACATTAGCGGTGGCAGATGCGCTCTCTAGAAGCCCAGAGCAATGTTTGGGGGATGGGGTCTGTCACGAGGAGGTGGCCGCACATATCGAGGCTGTCATGAGCCAGGTCCCGGCCACACCACACCGGATGGCGGAGCTTAGACAGTACACAGAATATGATAGACAGCTCCAGACAGTCATAGGCTTCATCAGGAATGGGTGGCCTGATTATATAGGAAAGGTGCCTGAGGTAGTCAAAGACTTCTACCAAATGAGAGGAGAACTATCTGAGATAGATGGTTTGGTCATTAGAGGCAACCGCATTGTCATTCCCACAGAAAAAAGGAAGGCCATCCTGGAGAGAATCCATGACGGACATCAAGGCCTGGTAAAGTGCAGAGAAAGAGCTCACCAATCCGTATGGTGGCCTGGAATGTCTGGGGAGATTGAAAAAACTGTACAGGAGTGTGCGTTTTGCAGAGAGAACAGAAACACACAGAATAAGGAGCCGTTAATGCCCAGCGAACTCCCATCTAGGCCATGGCAGAAAGTTGGGGTAGATCTGTGCGAGTTTAAGAAGCAAATCTACTTAATAGTATCAGATTATTACTCTAGATATCTGGAGATTTTGAATCTGCCTACAACTACCACCAGCCAGGTTGTAGCTAAGCTGAAAGCCACATTCGCACGTTTTGGCATCCCTGAAGTAATGGTGAGCGACAATGGGCCCCAGCTATCTTCAGAAGAGATGAGGGAGTTTAGTGAGGAATATGATTTTGTCCACATTACATCCAGCCCTCACTACCCTCAAAGTAACGGACAGGCAGAGCGGGCCGTTCAGGTAGCGAAATCTATACTGAGACAGAAGGACCCCCTCCTGGCCCTGATGGCATACCGAGCCACACCCACCTCTTCGACAGGAGTCAGTCCAGCAGAACTGCTGATGGGCAGGAAAATCAGGACCACCTTGCCCACCTTGCAGGAAAATCTGAAACCAAACTGGCCGAATGAAGAGGTGATCAGACAGGCTGACGCTGCAGCCAAGCAAAAGCAAGCTTATTACTATAACCGCAGGAATGGAGTAAGGGTTCTACCCCCACTGAGCCTAGGGGACCCGGTGCTAACAAAGTTGGATGGACAAAAACAGTGGACAATGCCTGCTGTCGTTCACAGTTCCAGCTCTACTCCAAGGTCCTATATCGTGGAGACAGCACAGGGACAGCGCTACAGGAGGAACCGACGACACCTGCAATCCACACCCAAACCGATCACAACTGTCAGTGAAAGCCCTGACCAAGTTGCCCCTGAGGTCAGGAAAACTGAGGACACGCACGGTACTGAGACACAAAACACTTCCACACCCACACAAGGGACTGTAACCATCACTCGCTCAGGGAGAGTGAGCAAAGCCCCAGACAAACTGGACTGGTGATTATGGACTCTTGATTGAATAGACCTGAAAAAAAAAAAAAAAAAAAAAATGGTCGATTTGTTGTGGATTTACAGTATGTTTCAGGAAATGCACTTTATTGTTTGAAAAAAAAAAGTGAAAAAAAAAAAATGGTTCTGTTCATTAGCCTTCATTGGGGTTAGAAGTTAACAAGACAGTTGAGTCTTATAAGAAACATTGTTAATATACTGAAAGTGTTTATTGCTTATAATAACAGTTCATGTTAACTAAGAAGAGCAATATCTTTGAGGGGGGAGATGTAATGACAGGTGTTGACCTAGAGGTGTCAGTGTTCTAGCGGGGATCATAGAGGGCCGAAGAAGAGACATACGGGAAGTGTTGGGTTGTTGTTGTTAAGCCAACTTGTGAATAAACTGGACACAGAGAGAACTCACGCGTTGTCGTTGTCTTCTCAGTATTAAATGACTGTAAGGAATATCAACAGACATTACAGCCTCGGTTTTCCCATCACTACAAATACCGACAAACAAAAGTTTCTACAAATTTGTGAAACACCAAATATATGTCACTGCCAATCTTTTTGGCCACAGCTGTCACGATTCTGCTAGTTTGGAGTTTTTGTGTCTCTCCATCTGCCTGAGTTAGTCGTTTCTTGTCTTGGTTAGCCTACTCATTGTGTTAAGCTGTGCCATCATTATCTCCCTCATTATCATATTTACTTAAGTACTGTTCTGTTTGTGTTTCATTGTTTGGTCTTGTCTATGAATAGATGTGGTTACCTTCTTTGTTGTGTATCTAGTGAATTATCAAGTAAAGATACTGTCTGAACTAAATTAGCTTTCTTCGTGTTTATCTACACCGCCAGTTCGTGACAACAGCTGTACAATGAACCCTTACTGTTGTCACGAACTGTGTTGATAAACACGTTAGTGATGGTGAAAATCAATGTGTTGATATTAAAGGGCACCTTTTATGCCCCTTTTACAAGATGTAATATTGGTCCCGGGTATCCCCAGAATGTATTTGTGAAGTTTCAGCTCAAAATACCCCACACATGCTGTGATAAAGTTTGCTACGTACAAGCGAAATTATATTTTTGCGAGAGACCTGTTGCGTCATGTTTACATTACTTGTCATACAGGCAGGGGCCAGAAGTGGGCCGGAACGGTAAATTAATAAATAAATAGATAAATCAATAAATAAATAGATTAATTAATCTCAACGAATCTTGCTTCTGGACCAACTTCCCTTTCTCCCCACTGAACGCGAGCGATAAACACATTAAGTATAAACTATATAAAGTATAAACGGCTCGTCCGTTTGGAGAGGTGCGCGCGCACTGAGCGGAGCCTCGCGCTCGTGCGGACGCGTCGAGTATACACAAGGCTTTACAAATGCTTGAAATGCATTCGCGGTGGTTGAGCGCGCTAAAAGTTAGTTTTAGGTTCGAAATATTTCGCCTGACATTTGTTTTCCCTAGCCACTGTTCTATAGGGTCTTACAAAGAGATCAATAGCATGATTAGTTTTAACATTATGTTACCATTGTATATATCGACATTAAAGGGGGGGTTGACTGATTTTTTTCTTTGCATGATTGTGTTTATGGGGTGCAATATAACATAGATTCGTGGTTTTTCGATTTTAAAAAGTCTTATTTTTCATAAACTTCACTTTTATTGTCAGCCGCGCTCTCATCTGTCCTCGAATGAGCGGTTCACTTCCTGAGTCTATGAAACCACTCCTTCAGAAACACGTAGTGGGCTCAGATTGGTTAGCTTGGCCCGGTGTGTTGTGATTGGCTAAACTGTTGCTCATGTTGTCCGGAAAGGTAACGCCCATTACCTTTACGGGCGAAACGTGCACATCATGAGCTCCGGTCCAGATGTAAATATGCGTCGAACTGCAGTATCGGTTTGAGGCAGAATCAGACCGAGAAAGCCGCGATGAAGAGAGTCAAACAGAACCTCACCACACACGGCTCTTAATAAACGTTTCTGAATGATAATTTGCTAATTTTTTTTTAACTTTATACACGTTTGTTTAACACAATAGTATCTGACTGGCAACAATAGCAACTGACTGGCTACTAATGTTATACTCAAACAACGTTGGAATTAGTTTATGTTCTTGATCAAATCGAAAATAACGTCATAAAACATATAACGTTATACATGAAAAATACATTTACAACATTAGTACTTATACAAAATTCATATTTGTACGCGTTTGTCGTAGACAAAAAATAGCATAACTAATAGCCTAGTGGCAATAAAGCCAGCGCTGGCATTTGAAAAAAATAAAACGCAAGGCTACGTCTGGAATTATACATGCAAATTATACATTTAAAATGATTAAGTCTTAGCTTACTTACAGGTTGTGGCCCAACAACTGCTGTCTCTGGTTTTAAAGCTGGAACTTCTTCATGTTTTAACAGTTTCTTGTTGAATCCGGTGTTGAACTCGTGGAGATTCTGGAAGCTGTCTTCCGTAAAATGCGCAGCACAGAGAGCTAGATTACGGTCGTCATTTTCAGGAACATAATCAAACATAAATTGTATCCATTGTTGACGAAGTACAGCGTCTGTGGGAAGCTCGAAGACACAAGACCTGACAGCTGCATGAACAACACACTCGACGAGCTGGAGCTGCTGAAATATGCGCATGCCCTTTTCTGCATATTCCGGAGGGAGTGGTTGATGCAAATGTGTGGGTTAGTGACGTACCATAACCCAGCTGTAGTCCCAATCCAGTCGTTTTTGTAGGCAATATACTTCCTGATTTTTAAAAGATGATATCTCTGCTTACACTAAACTTTCAGCGCTGCAACTTTGCAGATACTGTTCATGCACCAACAGCAACATTACACACTATTTAAAATTAAAAAAGTGAAATGGCAGTCAACCCCCCCTTTAATATTCGTTCAAAATCACCTACGTGCATTAATGCTGCATATTTATACCTGAGAATGCTTTGATGCGTTTGCACAGCGCATGATGAGGGAACGTCTGCCAATTCCACCAACTGCGTTAAACGTAGCCTATAATTTGTATTAGCTATTTAAAATTACTTTTTAAATTCCAAAGCTTGTAGAAGGTGGCAATACTGACCTGGTAGCCTTGAGTAAATTAACTTGTTTAAGACAATGATTAATAAAACATAAAATTATCAGTTAAGCCATTTACTTCACTAACACAGACGAAAATGAAAGACTATCAGTCAAAGTTCAGGGGGTTTAGGAGTTTAGGAGGGGAAGAAATAGGGCAGGATAAGGGGTGTAGGGGTGTAACCCCGACATCCTGGCCAAATTTGCCCAGTAGCCTCTGTCCATCATGGCCTCCTAATCATCCCTATACACACAAATTGGCTTCATCACTGTCTCCTCTCCACCAGTAAGCTGGTGTGTGGTGAGCGTTCTGGCGCAATATGGCTGCCGTCGCATCATCCAGGTGGATGCTGCACATTGGTGGTGGTTGAGGAGATCCACCCCCCTCTATGTGAAGCGCTTTGAGTGTCCAGAAAAGCGCTATATAAATGTAACAAATTATTATTATAATTATTATTATTATGATAAGGAGACTGAGAAAAATGTAGATGAGGAGAGAGCAGGTAGGCTATTGACAAAATAATCTAATGCCCATTGACATGGTTTTAAAGCTATTTATTATACTTCTTTTTCTTTTTTTTTGGCCTTCAAAAGTCTTAAATTGCACATAATTTGGTCAGAGAAATCAAAATTTTTAACCCCACTATCTACCTCACATTTTAATGTACGTCTGTGTGTGGGGCTGTGGATGATAACGTGGGCTGGTGTGGCTTCAGTACCAAGCGCAATTTTTGTCCCAGTGTTAAGCAATTTTAACATAGTATTGTCATTAAATCAGTGTAGATGGGCCAAAATAAAACTATTAAAATATCAAGTAAATAAGTGATGTTTCGTGCCAAAGCGGCACACAAAAAGTATTGCTATACCACGGTACTCAATATGTTGTCCTACGGTGAGTCATTTTTCTCTGTTGCACCTACACAAAATTTGAGGGTTCCCCCACCTGCCAAATCCCACTTTAACCACTGCATACAGGTGCTTCTGTGGCAAATGTGAGAATATGGCTAACTTACAGAACAAGAACATATATGCAGAAAATGAGTTGTGCTACTACCATCGCGCATGTTATTCAAATCATTTGACATGATAGTAACTGTCACGGTCTGGTGTAGGCAGAAGGAACTGTCACGGTCTGGTGTTAGAACACAGGCTCAGGTGACCAAGGTGACGACAGGGGCACAGAGGGACACGGTGAGGACAGAGGGAGTGAGGGCTGACGGGTGACTGGAGGGAGGGAGGAGTCCAACTGAACCGGAGGGGTGACATAACGGGGCGGAGCCAGAGGAAGGAAGTCCATAGGTGAAGTGAGGATGACGAGGGAGCGAAGGGAATCCGGAGGGACGAGGGAGCCTGGCCGAGCTGGTGGACTGAGGGACCATGGAGGAGCTGAGGGAGGTACGAGCCACGGGGGAGCCAATGGGCCCGGGGGCCGAGGAAGTGTCCATGTGGAGGAGGTGGGAGGCGAAAACCGGGGATCCTACAACCAGGCTGGGTCAGGGGAGCTGGCAGACGGAAGGGCTGACGGATGCATGACGGGAGGAGGTGGGAGAGGGATCCTGGTCTCTGGCTCAGACTGTACGGTCTCAGGCTCAGGTTGGACGGTCTCTGGCTCTGGCTGGACGGTCTCGGGCTCTGGCTGGACGGTCTCGGGCTCTGGCTGGACGGTCACTGGCGTTGGCTGGACGGTCACTGGCGTTGGCTGGATGGGGCTGGACGAAACCAGCAGTGATGGGTGTTCAGGCTCGGGAGGGCTTGACAGAACCAGTGGTGAGGGGAGTTCAGATTCGGGAAGGCTGGATGGAACCAGCAGTGAAGAGAGTTCATGCTTGGGAGGGCTGGACGGAACCAGCGATGAGGGGAGTTCAGGCTCTGGAGGGCTGGACGGAACCAGTGGTGAGGAGAGTTCATGCTCGGGTGGGCTGGACGGAACCAGTGGTGAGGAGAGTTCATGCTCGGGTGGGCTGGACGGAACCAGTGGTGAGGAGAGTTCATGCTCGGGTGGGCTGGACGGAACCAGCGGTGAGGGGAGTTCAGATTCGGGAAGGCTGGACGGAACCAGCGATGGGGGGAGTTCAGGCTCTGGAGGGCTGGACGGAACCAGCGGTGAGGAGAGTTCATGCTCGGGTGGGCTGGACGGAACAAGAGGTGAGGGGAGTTCAGGCTCTGGAGGGCTGGACGGAACCAGCGGTGAGGGGAGTTCAGATTTGGGAAGGCTGGACGGAACCAGCGATGAGGGGAGTTCAGGCTCGGGAGGGCTGGACGGAACCAGCGATGATGAACGCTCGGGCTCGGCAGGGCTGACGCGGAGCGCAGGCTCGGCAGGGCTGACGGTGAGCGCAGGCTCGGCAGGGCTGGACGGGACCAGTGAAGAGGAGGGTTCGGCTGTTACCGTGAGGGACGAACCACAGACCCACAGAGCCCGGACCAAAAACTCCGAAAACGACAGATGGAGGTCATTGAGCAGGAGAATCTGGGCTAAGGGATCGTCCAAACCTCTCTAGAACCGCTGTTTGAGAAAATCTTCCTCCCAGTATGGGTCCTGGTGCAGGTGAAGATATACCTCAGTGAATTCCTCCAGAGAGGCCCCATTTTGATCAAAGATGAAAGCCTCCATCTGGTCGTCCATAATGTAATTTCGGTCGGTCGATCTGTCACGGTCTGGTGTAGGCAGAAGAAACAGGAGGACTCCAGAGTCACAATGAAGATATTATTTAATTCAAAATACAGGCAGGAAGACCGGGTAACATTCAACATCGACCGATAAAGACTGAATGGAACAGAGGGAACTAAATACTAAATAAAGGTGCAAACAGGTGAAACAGATGAAACAGGATGCTGAACGGGAGGCTGATGAGGGAGTGAGTTCAGGTGTGCAGACGAGAGGATCATGCGAAGTGTAGTGCAGGAGACGCAGACAGGATGGTGCAGACGCAGACTGTGACAGTAACGTTAAAAGGTTGGAAGACCGCAGTTTCATGTGGAGCATTTGGAGATTTTTAGAGATTAGAGACTCAATGAACAACATCTCAACACTAAATGATGAAGACCGCCTCATAGACGCCTGTCTCAAAAATAAGCTGGTGCATTTCGACGATGTGGGAAAATAAAAGCTTGGGCAATTATTTGAAGTTTCTGGTATTCGTTTTGTTCATATTACACTTTTATTGTTAGTTTGAATTAATTTGACAGACAGCATTCGCTGATGTTGATCAAGGTAGTGCCATTTAGAGCTGCCAACTCTTAACGAATTCACCGTGAGACACGCAATTGACACTTAGCAAGCAGATTAGTTAAGCTCTCAGATTCTGTCAATTTTATTACGCAATTCAAAGAATAAATACCGTTTTGGCGCTTGTACATGTTACAAAAAAGATAAGATACGAAAGATACATGAAAGATACAGTATGCTACAACTTACCAAAATGTGGTAATTATATCTCGGCAGCACTATAACTTATCAGTTTTTTAATGACATCATTGCACTTATTTCTTCTCATTCTTTTAATTCGTGTAGCTCATTTTTTTGATATTTTTACCTCAATTATTCCATATGGCACCTTTAATTTCAATATATATTTATAAACGTGTGGTTACACACTATACAAACAAGGTTTAAATTATATACACAGACATCCTACGACGATGACGACAACAACTTTAGACACATTTGTTGTTGAATTGGCTGACATCGACTGAAATGACTATTTGCTCAAATATCCTATACACTTACTGTTACTGGAGGTGACATTGAATCACAAACAGTAGACGATGATCCACACTTTAGGATTAACTGTGAAGCAAGACCTGCTTTGAATTGACCCTCGTTCACAAAACAGTCAGTCAAAAAATGATTAGCTCAAACATACAGTAAACTTATATTTACGAAGGAAAGGCTCCACTTAAACTTTCAAAATACAATACATCCACTGTGTTTTCAGTGGCTCTGATGTCGGAAATAAGTGAAAACTACTATGTATGTCATTATTACATCCCACAAAGAACACTTATGATTCTAGAAGACATTACCGACTGTCGTTGAAACAACAGAGGATGGTGTACAGATCACCGAGGGCGTGCCACAACCACACTGTCAATCAAACCCCTTGCTCAATTATACGTCTCAAAGTGCTTAATCTTAGAACAGCTCGTTCTGAGACAGTGCATATGATTTATTAAGATTGTAAAAAAAACACTGGGTGGATTTGTATCATTCTAGCCCCTTCAGACCTGAATTATGTTTCAAGTTTCTGAAAAATATAAAAGTACATTTTCCCAGCTCATGAGGCTTCTATAAATGAAAACAAATGAAAAAAAAAAAATTATATGATGGCTTTCATTGTGATTTTTTTTGTCCATTCCAATGGACATCAGGTCAAAACAGGTGCACTTCCGAAAAATGTACCAACATAAAATAAATTAATAAACATAAAATTTGTTGGTCTATACTTTAAGCTTTTTCTCAAGGTCAAAAAAATTCCAGCAGTATACCATTTCAACTATAATTTTGAGGTTTTTGTTTTACAGATTGCACATTGTTTGTAACAAACGAAATATCTTCGAATCAATCAATCTGGTCATTTTCTGTGTGCATCTTTCTTTTTTTAGATCAAAAACTTGAACATTATAACATTACAACTTTAATCGTAAGGTTTTTCCTTTATATATTGCACATTTGTTTATTCATAACAAAATAAACCTAGGAATCAATCAATGCATTCATGTTAGAGTCATTTCCGGTGTGCATCCTGTGTTTTCTTGTATTTTTACAGTACTGGCAGGACGGTTGCCAGCAAGTCACTGTATTTCGATTTCCAGTACCTAGTGTAATTCACTTTACAGTGCACAAGATCAGTAATGCAAACTACAAAATAGTACTTTACTGTATTTTTACTGTATTTCGTAATTTCGCAATTTGATTACTGCTGTAATCAATTATACGGCATTGTACTGTAATATATATTGATACATTACTGCTAAATATTATTGTAATTTTCTAAATAGTTACTAATAATGATAATTTTATATTATAATAATATCATATAGTTATTTGGAAAATATATAGGAAAACAAAATACTATTGAAGTTAATGGCCACTGTCAGCTGTTTCGTTACCGACATTCTTTATAATACCTATTTTGTGTTCAGCAGAATAAAAACGGTATATGAAACTCATACAGGTTGGGAACAACATGAGAGTGAGTAAGTGATGACAAATATAATTTGTGGGTGAACTATACCTTTAAAGGAATAGTTCACCCAAAAATTTAAATTACCCCATGATTTAACCTGGCCTCTCACCCTGGCCTCTCAGATGAAAACAATCAGAGTTATATTAAACAATGTTCTGACCCTTCCAAGCTTTATATTGGCTGTAAATGGTTGTTTTTGTTTTGAAAGTCCATAAAAGTGCATCTATCCATGATACAAGTGCATCTAGCCTTCATAAAAGTTCATCTATCCATGATAAAAGTAGATCTATGCATCATAAAAGCGCATCTATCTATAAATATATATATATTAATATAAAATATTAAAAATATTAATATTTAAGTTGTGCTTTAGATTTAAGTCAAATCCATACGTTCTTTTGGCCAGAAGTTATTTTACTATATAAAGTTTTAAATATGGATATTTTTCTTACATCTTCATCTTCCTCATTACTCCACATAAAGTCAACATCTGAGATATTTTCATCAGCTATATGTTCAAGCACTTCAGAACTGAATATTCTGCACATGAAAAAAATTCAAAAATGTATCAGTAATGTGATATTATTTTTTTTTATAAAAGAAATTTCAATCAGCATTACTGAAAATGTGACTTCAGTAACAGGCTTTCAAACCTACTGTCCATTCTAATGGACAGACACATTTAAAAAAATCCTGATTTAAAATGTGCAATTCTAAAGTCGATTTTTAACTTTAATTAATAAGTTCAATCTTTCTATTTTACATACAAACCATGAAATACTGGAAAAAATATATACAAAATGTAAATATAACTTAGAAAATGTTGCTTGCTTCTGTGTTTGGAGTGAAGTGCTGACATGCTTCTCTTCAATGTAGTGTTTTTTATATATAATTACCACATGCAGAGCTTTTCTGGCATTTGATTGGATGACAAACGTCCAATCTCATGGACTGCAGGCTTTAAACTAGGTGAAATGCTCCAGAAGTTAAAAAAAAGGGGGCTGACATGTGATGTCCATTGTAATGGACACAGGGTCTGAATGGGCTAGGGTGGTTTTGCTCACACACTGCCAACACACATTTATGTTCAAACACCATGTAAAAGTGACTTTTCCATAATAGTTGCCCTTTAAGAGCTTTGTACTCGGTTTGCACCATCACTTGTGCAACAGTTTACTGCTACTTGACACATGGCGATATTCAAATCACCATGACTTATATGACACTGTAGTTATGACCTTTATGGAACATGGAATGTAATGACCTTTGAGATGAGACTGAAGATTTTGTGGACAAGATTTGCTGCAAAATCTCAAATTTGTAGGTCATATTACTGTATTCTGGAAATCTACAGCAGACCATGATACATTTTACATTTACAGGACAATAAGATTGTCCCGCTGTTTGACATAATAAAATAAAATAAAATACAGCAAGTAATAGTTGTGATTGTACAATGCACACAAATATATTTAATGAGCCAAGTGCCGTTCAGTTTATTACTGGAAGTTTGTTGCTAAACAATTGCCTGTTTATTTTTATATCATATAACCCCAAATTCTAACTCATACTTTAGCACCAAAATAAGATTAACCCTGCAAAAGTGGTGCTAACATTGCTTAGAGCTTTAATGATTAAATGAGATTCAGGGAGTTCAAAAAGCAGGTTGTTATTTGTTTATTTATTTACATATTAACTACTTTGTGTTTAACATTATTTGCAATATTTCCGATATTTCCTTAGGAGTGGACATTACGATTTTTCAAAATATTATTTTTTAATTTGCATTATAATAGACTTTTTTTTAAACGTATTAACTACTTAAAGTGTATGAAATTATTTATTTATATAGGCCTACTTCTTCAAAATATCATGCAAACACAATGCAGAATTTTCAAAGATGAAAAAAACAGATGATTGAGTGCTTCAATATTTATTTAATGTAGCCCTTTTTTGTCATTGTTGCTCACAGTGCTGTTTTGTAGCTAGTATGCACACCCTACCAGAAGATGCTGCTGTTGTTCTGTGTTGTGTTTGTAGCTAACTGTTCAAGTATCCTCTTTTTGGCCCTACCTAGATTCAAAAACAAAACAAAATTACACGTCCAAGACATTCCTGAATGTTTGTCTTATTAGCTTTGATGGTAGCTTAGAGGGCTGCTTGCATGAGATTTTAGTGGGTAAGAATGGTTGTTAGAAATGTTATGAAACAACTTTTCACCAATCCTGAAGCCGATTCAATGGAGTGTAGCTACTCTTTCTGGATAAACTATTGTCTTGATGTTAATTCTTTTCTTATCCGTATAACCACATTTGCTCAAGGTCAGCATGCATAGTCATAACTTATTCACTTCAATGACTTATTTCATGAATAACTCAAGAATGAACTCTATTTGAATGAATATTTCTCAAGGATATTCATCTGCCCCAAATTGTTCAAGTTGTTTTTTATGATCCACCTTCATGTTTTTCATGATGGTGGACGTTCCAAGTCTTCTGGAGGAAGCCCCAAACAGATCAAAAGCTGCGTTGATCAGGCTGGCAGCCTTTGCCTTTGCTGTCCCCTAATTGTGAAATATTGCATGAGGATGGGTAGCCTCATCTGTCAAACAGCTCATATCAAGGAAACATCCCCCAACAACGAATGCCAAAACACTGCCACATTTTTTTTTTTTTTTTGCAGTGAAGACAATGTCATTTCATTTCGTGCACGCTGTCTGCCAAAGACCCTACTATTAACCATTAACAATTTACAATAAGGTTTTTTAGTTAACATTGATGTATTAACAAACATGAACTAACAATGAGCAATACCTTTGTTACAGTATTTATTAATCTTTGTTAATGTTATATCATAATAAAATACAAATATTTTAATAAAAATACTGCTGTTCATTGTTTGCTCATGTTAGTTCACACAGTGCTTTAACTAATGTTAACATGTATTTTAATAATGTATTAGTAAATGTTAAATTTAATATTAACTAAGATTAATAAATTCTGTAGAAGTATAGTTCATTCTTAGTTAATGTTAACTAAGGAAGTTAACTAATGTTAACCTTATTGTAAAGTGTTATGAATTAACCTTCTGTGGTCTGCAGGAGGAGGTGGGAGACATTATATTCAGCGGGTCTATGTCAGAAACAATGAATTTTCAGTCTAACCTTGAAAAGAACAAGGTAAAATACTTGCATTCTATTACAGTGACAGCAAAAAGTGAATCAACACCATGGTTGTCAAGAATCAAAAGTAGGCTTTTACAGAGTTGTTTTGTATAATGGTATAAAACATCTTTATTTACCCTCTCTGAGGGAGGCTTACAGCAAAGTTGGACACCTGAGGGCAACCCCAACATGTCAGCAAGAGTTTTTTTTTTTTTTTGCATGAATCAGTCAAGGATAGTCAGCAACACATTAGTCATGCATGCAAAGCAGTCATGGAGCAGAATAGAGGTACTCATGCATGCTATTCCTGAGAGAGGATGCAGAAAAGAGAGCTGTACTGGAATAACTCCAACAAGACAATTCTACTTCCACCAAAGAGACCTCCATCATTAGAAGTGCTCTTCTCTTTTTCTCTTATTAATCTTATTAAACGAATCTGCAATACTAAAATCTTTATTCAGCCCTGACAATAGGCTAATGAGCCAATACAAAATCAGCAATGAGCATGGCAGTTGTGACTCTCTTCTGTTTAGAGTGCTGTAAGCTGGTTTATGGGAATTCTGTGCTTGAAGAAGGGTTCTTGCAATTTGAGAATTGTTGAGCATCTCGGTGGGTGCGAACAAGGCTTAATTATTAAAATGTTACAAGACAAGAGAATTTTCAGATGGGTTTTGATTCCTGGAAGTACAAAATTTGTTCACTCATTGAGGGAAATTCAAAAGTCTAATTGCAAAACACCTTTGAGTTATTTGATGACAAATGCGTATGTTTACTGAACTGTGGGGGATATAGTTATTGGTTCTTCATTTAGCTATATGCTCCTCCCTCTCCTTGTTGTCCTCTCCTGACTTCCCTCATCTCAAGGACACTGCACAGCTGTTGTAATTTGCTCCATGAGGGACTCTTGTCTTGGTAGCGGGACACCTGAGGTTGTCGTTCCACAAATAATCCAAGGTTTAACATCCATATCTGAATGCTAGCTCTAATGGGCTCAGTGACATTGTGGAAAGACCAAATTGCCTGGTCCGCCCTCTCACCTGTGACTGTTCTGAACCTCAGCGTTCCTTCATAAATCATGCTGAAAGAACATCAAACTTTGCCAGATATCAGATGCCTCAACTGTGCATGTCATCGGGATGAATTGTTTATACGCTCCAGGTTGCCTTATCTGCTTTCACAGCTGAGTAGTTGTAAGGGACATTTCAACATTTTAAGAACAATAACAGTGTGAAGAAAGTTTGAGACAGAGAACAGAGTTGTGCACCCTTAATTGCAATCTCCCAGCCAAATTGGGCAAACCAGGGAAAGAGGCTGCTGGCTATCACTCCCCCCAGATAATGATCCACCACTGATTACGCTTTAAGTGTCAGACTTCAAAATAATTGGCTGGAATTGCTGTAAAAGCAAGAGAGTGAATAAACAGTGCCTTGGAGCAATTTGTCATCTGCTATTTTGGCCTGTGTTGCCGTGGAAATATGCCCCAGGCCCCAAAGGACCAATAAGATGCTGTGTCAAGGTACAAGAAGAAATTAACTGGAAGAGAGCAAAAGAAAGAGAGCACCACTTGGTCTTCAAAAAAAAAGTAGCCAATAAAAGCCGCCGCAACCGAGTACTGGGCTTTCTAGACATTCTGGGTGAAGTGCTACTACTGAAGTGCTGAAAAACGCTGCAGGCCACAAATAACACATCTCTCACTTTGCAATGTTCCGAGTCCACGTTCTTAACTGTGAAATGTCCATACCTCGCCCAATCCGAGACTGAATCTGCCGAACTTGCTTTTAAGCGAGTTGTCATGTTGTGATTATAAGTATCATTTTTTGACAGGTCAGCTGTAATGCAAGTGACTTGATGAATACGACCTGACAAATCTAGGTCACTAAGACCCAGTCTTGTAAATGTAGTTGGTAAATGCTGCAGGCATGGGCCCTGGGTATTCCTATCTTTAGTAATCAGACGTAAGGAGAGCTGGTAACACTTTAAAATAATGGTCAGTAGTTAACAAGTAGCTATGCAGGAAGTAATAGGTAGTACTGCATTAACACCGAAGTTAATACTATTAACTAATATGGAAGCAATATTAACTAATCATTAAGTAATAGACTAACAAATAAACAGACATCACCAGAGCAAAATATACCTTTACAGTTTAGTAGTAATGATTTTATGAATTACTTCAATGCGAAAATAGAAAGCATCCGAAACAAAATTATAAATGTACAATCCGCTATGGTGTCTTATGATTCAGCTTCAATTATGGACCCTCTAGAACAACTAAACCGCTTTACAACGATAGGACAGGAGGAGCTAAATAAACTTATCATTGCATCTAAACCAACAACTTGTTTATTAGATCCAATACCCACTAAACTACTGAAAGAACTATTACCTGCAGTGGGAGAGCCTCTCCTCAATATTATTAACTCGTCTTTATCTTTAGGTCATGTCCCAAAAATATACAAGCTGGCTGTAATAAAACCGCTTAAGAAACCGCAATTAGATCCAAATAACTTGGCAAATTACAGACCCATTTCAAATCTTCCATTTATGTCCAAAATACTTGAAAAAGTAGTGTCCGCTCAATTGTGCTCTTTTTTGCAAGAAAATGATATCTATGAAAAATTCCAGTCAGGATTCAGACCGCATCATAGTACAGAAACTGCGCTAGTTAAAATTACAAATGATTTACTTTTAGCTTCTGACCAAGGCTGTATCTCAATACTAGTCCTACTTGATCTTAGCGCTGCGTTCGACATTATAGATCATATAATACTCTTGGATCGACTACAAAACTTCACCGGTGTCCAGGGACAGGCATTAAGCTGGTTTAGATCGTACTTATCGGACCGTTCTCATTTTGTCTGTTTAAATGGGAAAAAATCAAAGATAACGTCAGTAGACTATGGAGTACCGCAAGGATCAGTTTTAGGCCCTCTGCTATTCTCAATATATATGCTGCCACTTGGTAATATTATAAGAAAACATGGAATTAATTTCCACTGTTACGCTGACGACACTCAATTATATATTTCATCACGACCAGATGAAAACACTAACTCATCTAAAATGACAGAGTGTCTCAAAGATATAAAATGCTGGATGACGCGTAATTTCCTGCTATTAAATTCAGATAAAACGGAGGTATTACTTATTGGTCCAAAAAACTACTCACAAAACCTCTCACAATACAACTTTAATATAGACGGATGTCCTGTTACTTTATCCACAACAGTAAAAGACCTGGGTGTTATACTAGACCGCAACTTGTCGTTCGAAAATCATATTTCATATGTTTCAAGAACAGCCTTTTTCCACCTTAGAAACATTGCTAAGCTACGTAACATGCTATCTATTTCTGATGCAGAAAAATTAGTTCACGCATTCATGACCTCGAGACTAGATTACTGTAATGCTTTATTAGCCGGTTGTCCTGCATCCTCAATAAACAAGCTACAGTTAGTACAAAATGCAGCTGCTAGAGTTCTTACTAGGTCAAGAAAATATGATCATATAACACTGATTTTATCATCTCTACACTGGTTACCTATTAAGTTCCGCATCAACTACAAAATACTACTACTGACCTATAAAGCCCTAAATGGTTTAGCACCTATGTACTTAACGGACCTTCTTTCGCCCTACAATCCACCGCGTTCCTTAAGATCACTAAATTCAAGGCTTCTGGTCATTCCTAGGATATCGAAGTCCAGTAAAGGAGGGAGGGCGTTCTCGCATTTAGCTCCAAAACTCTGGAATGGCCTTCCCGATACGGTCCGAGCCTCTGACTCGCTGACACAGTTTAAAACTAGATTAAAGATGCATCTCTTTAGTCAAGCATTCACATAATGCTTACCTTCTAGTCCTCTGTTATGCCATACGGAACCGTTTGCCACTGAAACTGCTTAACGCACCAGTGGGGCTCGACAGCCTCTTAGACAAACGGGTCGGCGCGTATGGTTGGGTTGCGGAGAGTTCGGGTTACGGAGAGTTTGTGAGTTATAACGGAAATCATTATGAACATCAGCTATGCTAATTATTTCCCATCTGCCTTTCTGCTGTTATCTCGGGACGCTTGTCCCGAGAAAAATGGCGTTCGTCAGGTCCAGTTTTTGTGTCCAGCCTCTCACGGGGATTTCGGATGCCCCAACGCCTGTGAAGAGACGACTCAACGCCTGCGATATGTTATGGCGCCGTTTGATTCATAAACAATATTTATATTTAATATTTATATTTAAACAATATGAATGTAAGCCAGAGGAGAACTGGCCCCTGACTGAGCCTGGGTTCTCCCAAGGTTTTTTCTCCATCCAATCTGATGGAGTTTGGTTCCTTGCCACTGTCGCCTTGCTTTTGGCTTGCTTTGAGCTTGCTCAGTTGGGGTTATTTAGTGTTTAGCAATGTTGTTGATCTGTGTTGTGCTACTTACATGTTATCACTGTGAAGCTGCTTTGATACAATCTGTATTGTGAAAAGCGCTATATAAATAAATGTGACTTGACTTGACTTAATAGGTAATTTAGTACAAAGGTAGATCCTTGGTAGGTATTTGATTGTTACTAAAGAATTATATCCTCATTGAGAACTACTTGTGAACTAAGAAATAATAACCAATTAATTACTAATCACAAAAGTAACATGTCTAAAAAGTGAACAATTGTGGGGGTTTTATAATCTTAACATGGTCATAACATTTCAGAAGCATGTGCCTCAAATGGGTTCTTTGTGGAAACCAGTTTATGAAGTTTATACATCCCCCCAAATACATTAGCTAGGTTGAGATTGTGACCACCACTCTTGCCAGGATGGACGCATGTTCTCTGTTTATTTAAAACTTAAACATAAAATAATCCTAATAAAGACAGTTTTTAAAAATAAATCTTAAATAATTAGGAAGTGATGCTGACACTCTCATGATTGGATTAGTTCACTATTATGAGCTCTATTGAATGTCAGTCACATATATCTCAGACTCCAAAGACCTATAACTTTATGTTACAGTAGCTGCCTGAGGAGGACTTCTCTTTAGCACATGAATATAAACATTGATGTTCACTTGTCAAAAACAATTTGTATCTTTAATGAAGAAATTGGCACTTCCTAATTATTTAAGATTTATTTTTAAAAACTGTCTTTATTAGGATTATTTTATGTTTAAGTTTTAAATAAACAGAGAACATGCATCCATCCTGGCAAGAGTAGTGGTCACAATCTCAACCTAGCTAATGTATTTGGGGGGATGTACTGTATAAACTTCATAAACTGGTTTCCACAAAGAACCCATTTGAGGCACGTGCTTCTGAAATGTTATGACCATGTTAAGAGTAAAACCCCCACAATTGTTCACTTTTTAGACATGTTACTTTTGTGATTAGTAATTAATTGGTTATTATTTCTTAGTTCACAAGTAGTTCTCAATGAGGATATATTTCTTCAGTAACAATCAAATACCTACCAAGGAACTACCTTTGTACTAAATTACCTATTACTTAATGATTAGTTAATATTGCTTCCATATTAGTTAATAGTATTAACTTCGGTGTTAATGCAGTACTACCTATTACTTCCTGCATAGCTACTTGTTAACTACTGACCATTATTTTAAAGTGTTACCGGAGAGCTGCAGGGAAACCAAAAGAAAGGTTTGTGAAGTGCAGTGTCCTTTAGAGAAACTTTGAAAGGTCATGTAACATATTAACCTCCCAACACGTGAAAAATGGCCTGTGCCCCCAGATTATTGTTGTTTAACATTCAATGCACGTAAAAACACACTCATACTTGATCTGGACTAACTGTGTATCATTAGAAATATTCCAGCTTCGATATTTGACCACTGTTTATGATACAACTCGTTTGCAGTGACATTAATTTCTGAATTAAATTCTGAGTGCAAAATAATCAATCTGTAATTTTTGTATTCCAGAAAGCAGGTTATGTGATTTACCTGGGTAGGTTTACTCAGAGTAAGCGGAAAAGTCTGTTTAATCATCAGTCTACAGTGAGTGCAAAGATGGCTTTTGTTAAGACTTATTATATTTTACTGGTAACAGCCCTTTAGTGATTTATTAGTTTGACTAAATTTATCGATTCAAATTAAGAACTTGACATACATGATGATGAATATATTTAATGAGGTTTGAAAAAAAAGTCCCTGAAATCAATAGGTAGAAATATTCCCCCTTAATAAAAAAGTCAGTTTCTGTTGCTGTCAACGTTGTTTTTTGGTAGATACATTAAAAATGCAGTTGTCTGAAAAATATTAGGGTGCACGACGGGTGCTGTTTGAATGGGTATGATGCTTCTGTGTACAGATCTACAATGTATGGTGCGAGATGTGTGTTAGACTAGCTGCGTTTACATGAGCACCTTTTGTCTGATTTAATTCTGAATAATTCTAATCAATGACTTGTGATTGATCAGTATCTAAAAGCGGCATTTTTGAAATATGCATTACATTTTTAAGCATTTGAATTGTCAAAAGTTGTGCATGCAAAATTAGGAAACGCAAATGTGTTTCAAACGCATTGATCAATGTAATTGTTATATAAGATTTTGGCCATATTGCCCAGTTCTAAGTAATTCATCACCTTTGTGACTTGTAAAGGCACATCCACAAACTCCTTGCATATCTTTTGGTCACACCACAAGGTGTCACTGTGGCCAAAGCTTCACTGTCACTCTGAGATCGATTGCTTTGTCTGAGGTTAAACACGCCCCCCTCATTGACATACAGATGAAGAAATGTAGAAAAAAAATTAAAAGTGGAAATAAATAAATGAATAAATACATAAATGTGGAAAAAAAACAATTTTACATAACCAAGGAAATAAAAGTATAAAACTTATTTAGTATATTTATTGGTAACACTTTATAATAACTACACGCTAATAATCATTAGGTAAGCATGAGTAAACCATTAATTCATCATTCATAAAGCATTAATAGACATTAATAAGCAGTTCATAAATACAGCTATAAATGCTTTCTTCTTGATTTAAAAGCATATCTATAATTTGTTTAATAATTGTATTTTCATCCTTTATTAATGATCAATTTATCATTTCTAAATGAAGAATTGCATTTTTTATAAACCAGTTATTTAAGAGTTGTCCGTGGTTCATACGAGTACTTAGAGCGAGTAAGTAAATGAATAATAAACTATTTAAATGTACATTCATACATCTTATTATTCAGACATATAGTGATGCTTACTTAATGTGTTAATACATGCTTTATTAACATATATTAATGCTGTAATTAAGGTTTAATTTGGGTAGTTATAAAGCATTTAGTAGTGGTCAGTTAACTATTTTTGTGACCTAATCTAAAGTGAGGACTAGTCATGCCTTGTAAAGCATTTTTAAAGGCTGTTAAATATTTCTATGTTCTGTATCACTGCGTTGTGTTTGTTACATTTTACTGTTTAGAAGATTGACGAGTCTTTAAATCGCCTTTATAAATGCTTTACAAAGTATGAATAGTCCTCACTTTAGATTAGCTCACAAAAATAGTTAACTGACCACTAATAAATGCTTTATAACTACCTGTATTTACTACATTTACTTACACTTTCTAAGTGGTTTTATAAATGACTGACAACTCTTAAACAACTGGTTTGCAAATAATGTTATACTTCATTTAGAAATTATTAATTGATCATTAACAAAGTATGAAAATACAATCATTAAACGCATTATAGATATATGCTTATAAATCAAGAAAAAAGCATGTATAGCTATATTTATAAACTGCATATTAATGTCTATTAATGTTTTATAAATGATGTATTAACTGTTTACTCATGCTTAACTAATGATTAATAGCGTGCAGTTATTATAAAGTGTTACCTTTATTTATGTATTATTTTACATATCTTGGTACATTTATGAATGCATTTATATATTTATTTATTATTTTGGCAGCTTAGGAATTCCACGCAACAGATCAATTCATAGATCCATTAATTCGGATGTGGCGAACTGCTCCTATATATTTGTCGTCAGATATATTTTAGATACATTTAAAGGGGTCATGAACTGGCTTTTTAAATTGTATTATATTGTTGTCTGAGGTCAACTTATGACATTCACTTGGTTTTTGCATTCAAAAACATCAAAATGAATTAGAAATAGGCTATTTGTACCATAGTTTTGAGACCAGCTCAGAAACGCTCTGTTTTTATGGGCGTCTCGCACTGAAGACTTGGAAGTAAACACCCACTGCTGTGAGTGGATAACAGTTTTGCATATTATAATGAGTTTCAACTCACTGGTCGGTGGTGCACATGGGGGAAATTGTTTTGAAAACGTCCAATGTTGTAAAACGGCAACCGGAATGTTTCGCCCATACATGTTCGACCCAGAGTCAGTGTGTTGCACAATTCCTGCCAGATCCAATATAGACGGGACAGCATCGTTCTTTACTCTTAATTGGTCTGAAAATGCAGTCTTGTTTACAAAAAAATCCTCAGTGAAATGAAGCGAACAGACGGACAATGTTTTACCCTCATCAGCTGGAACTAGATCTGGATCTAGAGGCCTGCATTTCAGACCAATTTTAACGTCATAGTTCACACGCGGGCCGGGCCTCGGGCCTGTTTTAGGCTTATCTTTTTTATAGCCTATTTTAGATATTACTTAAAATAAAATATGAGAAGATGACTATTGAAAAGCAAACATAGAAAGACGTTTAATAACCTATCATGCTGACATATATGACAGTCTGCTCACTGCACGCACACAGGTTTCCCGGCAACGCGATCCGCGCGACCGGCTCGTTCTGTGTTTAGTGTCCCGCCAGCCGCAGAAGTAGTGAGCGTGACTTCAGCGCAGCTAGAAAAAGTACGACTGGATTAAAACTTTCCACTGTGGATGGTGCTTTTTCTGCACGATGCTCTGTAAGAGACTGTTTAGGAGGGTGTCTTGTTGTTTTTTGTTTGATTGGACTTTAGTTTCATGAGTCTGTTGGAAACTTTTGGAAATACGAATGGCCATGTTCTGTAGTGAAGACTTGATTTTTGAGGTAAGATAACCTGCATGTTTGTTTTTAATGTCATTTATTTGATTTGTTTAGATTGCATTCTCTGTATTGTATTGTATTGTAAATGCATTTACGAGCGCTGTTGCGAGCAGCAGAGCAGTTTGCCTCAGCTTTTCAAAAATGACAATAAACGTTTAAAGCAGCGCTCAGTAAGACTGGAAACTTCTTTGCTGTTTTCTCGCAGGTTTCTCTCTCGAGCTCCCCCTACAGTTTCGGAGTATATATATATGAGAAAACTGTCGTAAACTCGTTGTCAACTCCCCCTCCCATCTCGTTCAGGCAGGCCATGTGAATTTGTTTTCAGAGAAGCCGGCGAACAAACGGATTTTGTCCCCACCACTTTTGAAACATCTCGCGGCACAGATGTACCAATGCAAATAAAACATCTCCAGTTAACAGCATTCATTTCATTTGTTTGTTAAATAACAGGCGATCTAGCACTGAAATGTGTTGGCTTCTCTCAGAAACGCGCTTCAATCCGTTGCGGAGATTCTTTCCGGTGAAATCACAAATCAAAATGCACACAAACGTGTCCCTTTTTCTCATGGTTTCTAATTCCTCTCTCGTATATTTTTCCCCACTCATCAAAACATATAAAACCACTGATAAACATTATATCAATTCAACCACTGATAAACATTATTGGTTTTGATGAGGGGGAAATAAAACTATTCGAGTGCGGAACTCTGGCCGGACCATCACTGTATTGTGCTCATTTTTATTTATGTGCATCAGGAAGCTATGGACATCGTCGTTCAAAACATTACCTACTCGAAAGAGAAAAAAAGAATGAATGCGTTACCCAGCACTTTTGAAAATGCCCTTCCGAATGCGTCTCTGTCCCCAGCACATTTCAAACCAAACTGACGCCCGAGCCATGTCCACTGCGGTATGATTCTCAGAACAATATTATTCAAATGTTGAGATAGTGTATATTTCTATTGTGTTACCAAACGTTATCAGTAACATTATGGTTAAAAATCAATAATACTATAAGAAATATTTCCGCTATTTATTTATTTTTAGTTTAGCCTACAGCTATAGCTACTTTGATTATGCATTATCAAAATACATGTTACGTTACATTCATCATTTTTCTGGTGATCCGAGTTGTCTATCGTAACAATTGACCAAAGAAAGTCAAACACGTTTAATTTGTTTATTACAAGTTTGTTTATTTTATTATTGAAGCTTGAGACCGGTGGTAGGCTACTGGTGGTCTGGGGTGCCTCGGAGTTGATAACACTTGCCAACGCTTGTAGCTAAAAAGGAAAAAGAAAATGTATCAATCTTTTATCAACATATCATTTATAGACAAGGTCAAAATAGCACAGATGGAGTTGCATGTGTGAAGTTGCAATGCAATTTATCGTTTACTTATAGTTCTGTTTGTGTAAATGTGGGTAAATAAATATAAAAAAGTTGGATTATTAGCTAGCAGCTCTCGTGTCGGTTTATGCATTATCAAGTCAGCAGCACAGTATAACGTTACTAATTCTGAGGCTGACGACAAGCTAAACTAATGCATAATTTGTAGAATTTCATATCGATTTATATGCGATCTGAGAAACACAAATAAACCCTGATAGAGGAACGGACAAAACACTTATACTTACAGAAAACAAGCAAGTTTGTTTGCTAATGAAAATGCTAACATCTAAGTTACAGTATCTAACGTACTAGTAAGCCGGTAACAGACAGCGAGCATAATAATAAAAAAAAAAAACAGACAATAGCAAACATCCCGACTACCGAGGTCACAATTACAAGAAATACAAACATTAAACACAGTTTATTATAAAGATACTTACAAGTGCAACAGCAAGAAGGCCAGGTCAGCATCGGTTTTGCAGGCTTCGCTTTCTTTCAGTTCTCTCTATTCTGAAAAAGCCGGTCCGTTTTCTCTTCTTTGTTTCTCTGATAAACACTTCCGAGCTGTCTTCTTCTTCTTTTACATCAGCCATCACGAAAACTTGAAGAATTCAATATCTAGCGTTACCTTTTTCTTATAGCTAGCCGGCTCCTGGATGGCCGGGGGCGTGTACGCATGCGTGTGCGCGTATAGTGCCGTAAAGCAATTCGTTACCTCGCGAGACCTGAAATCTCACGATACTTCCTAACACTGAGGCCGGCGAGCCGCCGGCCCAAAGTTGCAAGGGTGGTTTTGCGGCTCACAGGCACCAGGGGGGTGCGAGACGATCACCATTCAACACGAAATCAGTAATATTAACATTACAATGACTCCAAAGCTGTTCAGTTAAGGTAAAAAAAGTTACTTAGTTCTGCTTTAACAAACGTTTAAACTAACGTTAACTGTCTGTGTGAATATGTTTAAGTTGTTTTATATTTATGGATTTTATTGTAGCCAAGTAAAGTGTTGATTTGAGAGGCTTAATTCTTAATTAACTTTGTAAAGAAATGAAAATAATCTAAACGGTAACTACTTTGCCATTGAGGACAAAGCATATCTGTTTAAATGACTGCTGCAACAGGGCAGGCTGTGTAATGTGTTTTTTTTTTTTTAAATAACGGGCTCGGGTTGGACTCGGGCTGATCATTCTGATGAGCTGCCGGACACGGGCCGGGCAAGGGCCTGGAAGTCTCGGGCCAGGGCCGGGCTAGGGCCTAGATTTGAGGCCCGTGCAGGGCTCTAGGAACATCATTAAAAATAGTGCATGATAATTTACATATTGGAATCCAGAGGAAGCATATGAAGCGACTGTCTTCTTCCACAAACAGGCACACAATGTTTTGTATTGCTCGGTAGCTCGATCCGGTTTGTTATCACGAGGTAGGCCTATGTTATTTAGCTATGCATGAATGCGCGAATCGGTGGGCGAGGCTAAACCGGGTGCGTTGATCTTCTTCCGCGGGGGTGGTGTTTTATGGACTAACAAGGACGTTTTCAGATCTGAAACTTACAGGATATTCTTATAATATGATGATCTCTTAGATGTCAAAAGCTCAAGGATTTCTCAGTTCATCTCAACATTATAAAATTCATTAAAACAGTATTTTGGTCAAAGTTTATAATTTGTTGTTGTTGGAGGTTTTTTGAAGTGTCTTAAAATAAGTAATTAATAATAATAATAATAATAATAAAGTAAATAAAACCACCAACAACAACAAACAAATCAACAATAAGCAAATATGAACAGGAGAGAAGAGTAAACACAACTGTCCTTGGATGTTCATTCCACATTGCATTTATGCTACCACCAGGCCTTTTGTGTGTAAATTTTCAGATTTATACTGGACTTATTCATTTTATTTGCCAATTTCTATAAAATGCCCTCTATTGCAGTCACACATTTGTGTCTGTGTGTGTGTGTGTGATCATGTTCGTTCAACATTGCATTTGTGCTCTAGTACCAGTGGCCTGTTGCACAAAGCTGGTTTTTAGTTGTTTTTTAGGTGAGTTTGGGATTAGTTTGAGCAAACTCTGTTTTTTTCGGGCTCAAGATGGTGGATTGTTTTTTAGAGGTTTCATCGCCATGGTAACTTAAGCTACATGGCTAACCTGTTCCAGAGGAGGTTTTATTCTGGGTTAGAGATCACAAAGCCAAACTGGACCAATTAGGTGAGCAGTGACATTTATCCGATGCAATAAAGCCACCTCCCCTGTATCTCTTGCTCCAAATTAAATCATTTATAGGGGAAAAAATAAACTTTAGAGACAAAATTGGTCATCTTTTGCAGCTAATTATTTATTTATTTATATTATATGAAGTATAATTAATATTATATATAATTATTAATATAATTATTATAGCCTATTAATTAGGCCTGTTAGTGTTTAAACGTACAGTATGTAATTTTTGGCCACCAGGGGTCACTCATTTAAAATAATAACAAAAGACGTACTTTGATGACGTCGGGAAAGAGCGTGGGCTCGCAGGAGTTGCTGTCGCTGTCAATGACAACCAGCTCAGCTCTTGACACATCATCGTTTCACAAAATATACGGATATACGGAATCTCTCTGTAGATTTAGCTTGTCACGAAGCTTTAAATGCAACCCCAATGTTTACCTGTGTCATGCTTTTTCTCCTGTCCCAAACCCTTCTCGGGTCATATTTTTCACCCATACGTTTGAGCTTTAATGAGCTGGCTGTAGCAGCAGAACGTGCAGGCAAAGCGTAATCCCCTTCAATGAATGGGCACACTGGACTATAAGGCGCATAAGATACTGCAGGCAAACGTTTGACTGGGTTTGCGTTATGCATCCACTAGATGTGCTAAAGGATAAAGGGAATGTAGCGAGTGCGCGGCGCCGGAGGTGAGGCGTTTATTTAGTAAGCATGAGCGCGCTGGGGCGGGCACGTAACTTACATTCGAATCACAGCCTGACTCATATGAGTATTCAATGTGTGCGGCTCGCTGACAGCAACAGCTGGCTGTTTTGAATGAGAGACGACCCGGTTATTGTGAAGGGGAGCGCTTGATGAACATTCTGTGATGCGCGAGCAGCGCCGGGGACGTGTCTGTTAAGAGTGTCACACTGATTTTAAAAATACGTACTACTTTTTTTTCTTCGTCATTTTCTTTGCTTTTTTTGCGGTAGTTCAGTGTCCTCCTTTGTGTTTGGCGGTTTCGCTGGGTTCCGCAGGAAGTTAGAGAAAATAGAGGAGTCAAAGGTTATATGACGCCATAGACGGGCGACGAAACGGAAATAAAGAAACGTCCCGTGTCTTCGAATTAAACTATAAATTTCTCCGTATTTGAAAGTTGGTGGAAACTGTCAGGATAATCTAAGTACACATCTAATAGAAATATATAACATAGACACAGTTATTTTTGCTATTTTTAGAGCAGAAAAAAATACATATTGTGCCTTTAATGTTCTGTTGGGATTTAAAGGGTTTCTGTTGTCTGAGTTTTGTGGGTCCCCGTCAGGCTGCAGAGTAGAGCCTGTGCTTCAGTCCAGGTGAAGACCGAGACACATTGATGATATGTTGCATGTTGCTTTATTTAAAATGCAGAAATCTGTTGCAGTCATTTCTATGAACTTCTTTAAGTTTATTTTTTTTTCTTCTTCAGTTTTATTATTTCTGTTTAATAAATACAAATTAATGCACAACTAATGTCTATCATGTTTTTATATTAGAGACTTACGACTTTTTAAGGCAATCGTTTTTTAAGTACACTCAACTAATTACATTTTACAGTGTAAATATATTGTAAATACATTTTTCAATATGAAAATTGAAATTTACATCCCATAAGGGAGGCCTTCATTTATTGTGGAAATTTCAGTTCCCTTACGTAGTCACTCCGAGTTACGTCGGAATGACGGAGAATGGGGGTTTCGCCTAGAAAGTCAGTCCTCTTCGAGTATTACAAAACGAGCCAATGGCAAAGAAATGCCATGGGTCTGCGGAATTTGCATAGCGTATCTCCGCCTCACCCTGTGAGTATAAAGGGAGGAAGCGGACGCCACCGCAGTATGTTTTCGCTTCGAATCCAAGAGAACTTCTTCACTCCACAAGCCACACAATCTGAGTTTACTACTGTGACTCACCTCTTTGAGACGGGCGAACTCTCTGGTGTTGGTGTGACGGCGGTACCCAGCGAGTTTCACATTGCCTGCGATCTGAGCAGTGGTCTGCCAGTGTGAGTGTCTCTCCCTGATCGCTTCAACATCCACTGAGTTTTCTCCTCTCACTGAAAGAGTGTGCACACGGCACGTCTTTTTAAAGCTGATAGAGTCAGCTGATGGGCGCAAGCGCTGTTTGACGTGTTTGGGCTTTGATCACGCACAGCCACCCTGCTGGCGAAGGGTGCAATCGAGGTTGTCCCTCCAGCCGAGATGAAGTCAGGGTTTTACAGCCCCTACTTCATTGTTCCCAAGAAAACCGGTGGGTTACGACCGATTCTGGACCTGCGCGTTTTGAACCACACCCGTCACCGGCTGCCGTTCAAGATGCTCACGGCCAAACGCATTTTCGAATGTGTTCGGCCCCAGGATTGGTTTGCAGCGATAGACCTGAAGGACGCCTACTTTCATGTCTCCATTTTACCTTGACACAGACCGTTTCTTCGGTTTGCTTCGAGGGGCAGGCATATCAGTACGCGGTTCGCCCATTCGGGTTGGCTCTGTCTCCTCGCGTCTTTACGAAGATTGTCGAGGCGGCCCTTGTTCCCCTTCGCGAACAAGGGGTTCACATCCTGAATTATCTCGACGACTGGCTAATCCTAGTCAAGTCAAGTCAAGTCACATTTATTTATATAGCGCTTTTCACAATACAGATTGTATCAAAGCAGCTTCACAGTGATAACATGTAAGTAGCACAACACAGATCAACAACATTGCTAAACACTAAATAACCCCAACTGAGCAAGCTCAAAGCAAGCCAAAAGCAAGGCGACAGTGGCAAGGAACCAAACTCCATCAGATTGGATGGAGAAAAAACCTTGGGAGAACCCAGGCTCAGTCAGGGGCCAGTTCTCCTCTGGCTTACATTCATATTGTTTAAATATAAATATTAAATATAAATATTGTTTATGAATCAAACGGCGCCATAACATATCGCAGGCGTTGAGTCGTCTCATCACAGGCGTTGAGTCGTCTCATCACAGGCGTTGGGGCATCCGAAATCCCCGTGAGAGGCTGGACACAAAACTGGACCTGACGAACGCCATTTTTCTCGGGACAAGCGTCCCGAGATAACAGCAGAAAGGCAGATGGGAAATAATTAGCATAGCTGATGTTCATAATGATTTCCGTTATAACTCACAAACTCTCCGTAACCCGAACTCTCCGCAACCCAACCATACGCGCCGACCCGTTTGTCTAAAAGGCTGTCGAGCCCCACTGGTGCGTTAAGCAGTTTCAGTGGCAAACGGTTCCGTATGGCATAACAGAGGACTAGAAGGTAAGCATTATGTGAATGCTTGACTAAAGAGATGCGTCTTTAATCTAGTTTTAAACTGTGTCAGCGAGTCAGAGGCTCGGACCGTATCGGGAAGGCCATTCCAGAGTTTTGGAGCTAAATGCGAGAACGCCCTCCCTCCTTTACTGGACTTCGATATCCTTGGAATGACCAGAAGCCTTGAATTTAGTGATCTTAAGGAACGCGGTGGATTGTAGGGCGAAAGAAGGTCCGTTAAGTACATAGGTGCTAAACCATTTAGGGCTTTATAGGTCAGTAGTAGTATTTTGTAGTTGATGCGGAACTTAATAGGTAACCAGTGTAGAGATGATAAAATCGGTGTTATATGATCATATTTTCTTGACCTAGTAAGAACTCTAGCAGCTGCATTTTGTACTAACTGTAGCTTGTTTATTGAGGATGCAGGACAACCGGCTAATAAAGCATTACAGTAATCTAGTCTCGAGGTCATGAATGCGTGAACTAATTTTTCTGCATCAGAAATAGATAGCATGTTACGTAGCTTAGCAATGTTTCTAAGGTGGAAAAAGGCTGTTCTTGTAACATATGAAATATGATTTTCGAACGACAAGTTGCGGTCTAGTAAAACACCCAGGTCTTTTACTGTAGTGGATAAAGTAACAGGACATCCGTCTATATTAAAGTTGTATTGTGAGAGGTTTTGTGAGTAGTTTTTTGGACCAATAAGTAATACCTCCGTTTTATCTGAATTTAATAGCAGGAAATTACGCGTCATCCAGCATTTTATATCTTTGAGACACTCTGTCATTTTAGATGAGTTAGTGTTTTCATCTGGTCGTGATGAAATATATAATTGAGTGTCGTCAGCGTAACAGTGGAAATTAATTCCATGTTTTCTTATAATATTACCAAGTGGCAGCATATATATTGAGAATAGCAGAGGGCCTAAAACCGATCCTTGCGGTACTCCATAGTCTACTGACGTTATCTTTGATTTTTTCCCATTTAAACAGACAAAATGAGAACGGTCCGATAAGTACGATCTAAACCAGCTTAATGCCTGTCCCTGGACACCAGTGAAGTTTTGTAGTCGATCCAAGAGTATTATATGATCTATAGTGTCGAACGCAGCGCTAAGATCAAGTAGGACTAGTATTGAGATACAGCCTTGGTCAGAAGCTAAAAGTAAATCATTTGTAATTTTAACTAGCGCAGTTTCTGTACTATGATGCGGTCTGAATCCTGACTGGAATTTTTCATAGATATCATTTTCTTGCAAAAAAGAGCACAATTGAGCGGACACTACTTTTTCAAGTATTTTGGACATAAATGGAAGATTTGAAATGGGTCTGTAATTTGCCAAGTTATTTGGATCTAATTGCGGTTTCTTAATGAGCGGTTTTATTACAGCCAGCTTGTATATTTTTGGGACATGACCTAAAGATAAAGACGAGTTAATAATATTGAGGAGAAGCTCTTCCACTACAGGTAATAGTTCTTTCAGTAGTTTAGTGGGTATTGGATCTAATAAACAAGTTGTTGGTTTAGATGCAATGATAAGTTTATTTAGCTCCTCCTGTCCTATCGTTGTAAAGCGGTTTAGTTGTTCTAGAGGGTCCATAATTGAAGCTGAATCATAAGACACCATAGCGGATTGTACATTTATAATTTTGTTTTGGATGCTTTCTATTTTCGCATTGAAGTAATTCATAAAATCATTACTACTAAACTGTAAAGGTATATTTTGCTCTGGTGATGTCTGTTTATTTGTTAGTCTAGCCACGGTGTTAAATAAAAACCTTGGATTATTTTGGTTATTTTCGATTAGTTTGCGGAGATGCTCAGCCCTGGCTGTTTTTAGTGTCTTTTTATAACGTGACATACTGTCTTTCCACGCGATTCTAAAGACCTCTAAATTAGTTTGTTTCCATTTACGCTCTAAGTTGCGAGTTTCTCTCTTGATAGCATGCGTAGCACTGTTGATGCGTAGCACATGGTGCTTTAATTTTCTCTCGAACCTTTTTTAATCTAATTGGCGCAACAATATCTAATGTACTAGTAAGAATGGTGCTTAAACTGCTAGTCATTTCCTCTAATTCATCTGTTTGTTTGGGTTCACTTTGCAGCTTAGATAGATCAGGTAAGCTATTTGAAAATCCATCTATAGTGGTTGGAAGGATTGTTCTGCCTGGTCTATAACGTGGCGCAACATGACATATTTTAGCAGTACGTATTATGCAAGTCATCATGTAATGATCAGTGACATCATCGCTTTGTGGTATAATATCTATATCAGTTGGATTGGTTCCATATGATATAATTAAATCTAGTGTATGATTTAGATGATGAGTGGGACCACTGACGTTTTGTTTGACCCCAAAGGAGTTTAATAAATCTGTAAACGCAGCCCCTAACGCATCATTTGTATTATCTACGTGTATGTTAAAATCTCCAGCAATTATTGCTTTATCGACATTTACCAATAGATCCGAGAGAAAGTCTGCGAACTCTTTTAGGAATTCAGCATATGGCCCTGGAGGTCTATATACAGTAGCCAGGGCTAGAGATAATATAGATTTCCTTCTTACATCTAAGAGCGTAACATTTAGCACAAGTACTTCAAATGAATTAAACCTGTGACCTGTTTTCTGAGTAATATTAAAAATATCTTTATAGATTGTTGCAACACCGCCGCCACGACCGATCAGACGAGGCTCATGTTTATAACAGTATCCTGGCGGAGTAGATTCGTTTAGACCGAAATACTCATTTGGTTTAAGCCAGGTTTCAGTAAGGCACAGAACATCGAAGTTATTGTCTGTGACCATTTCATTTACAATAACCGCCTTAGGTGTGAGCGATCTAATGTTTAGGAGACCTAGCTTTAGAAATTGTTTTTGTTGACTGATATTTAGATTTTCTGGTTTAATTACAATAAGATTTTTGCTAGATCCTACACTAGATTTATTGTTTGGCTTCACTAAACGAGGAATAGACACAGTTTCTATATAATGTTCCACACTATGCTTATTAGTTAAGTTTGGACCGCAAAGGCTGTAATTTGGACTTTGACTCATTAGTCATCTGGTGCGTAATGTCTTGGAAATGTTGTCCGACAGCACAGCCGCTCCGATTCGGCTGGGATGGAGACCATCTGTGCTGTACAGCCTCGGTCTTTCCCAAAACAGATGCCAGTTATTTACAAAGTGCAGCCTCTGTTCATTACACAATGACATTAACCATTCATTTAATGCAAAAAGTCTACTGAACCTTTCCTGTCCTTGTCTGTACGTGGGAAGCGGTCCAGACACGATGATCGCTGCTTTAGGCGCTGTGCTGCGTACCGTCTCGATCAGGCTCCTATAGTCCTTCTTCAGAACCTCCGTCTGCCGCAGCCTGATGTCGTTCGCTCCCGCGTGCAGCACAACAGCTCCGACGCGCTCGTCCCCGTTCAGGATCTCGGGAACCTGTGCAGCAACATCAAGAACACGAGCACCAGGAAAAACAGTGAGTGCGCACTTTACCTTTATCCGAATTAGCGCGGACATGGCGGACTATGTATATAATCCTAGCACACTCTCGGGATCAGGTCTGCGAACACAGAGACCTTGTGCTCCGGCACCTAGCCCGTCTGGGAGAAGAGCAAACTTTGCCCCGTGCAGAGGATCTCTTTTCTCGGTATGGAGATAGACTCGTTTGCCATGTCCGCGCAGCTTACGAGCGAGCGCGCACACTCAATGCTGACTTGTCTTCGACAGTTTGAGGGCAAGAGTTCGGTCCCACTGAAACTTTTTCAGAGGCTCCTGGGGCATATGGCATCCGCAGCCGCGGCAACGCCACTCGGATTGCTTCATATGAGACCGCTTCAGCTGTGGCTTCGCGATCGAGTCCTGAGGTGGGCATGGCATCATGGTACGCTCAGAGTTCCAGTGACTCCGACCTGCCGTCAGACCTTCACCCCGTGGAGGAACCTCAGCTTTCTACGGGCCGGTGTTCCCCTAGAACGAGTTTCCAGGCATGTTGTTGTCTCCACAGATGCCTCTGCCATGGGTTGGGGCACCATGTGCAATGGGCATGCAGCCCACGCAAGTATGCGTTTCCCCCAGTGAGCCTTCTCGCACGTACCCTGTGCAAGATCAAGGAGGACGAGGAGCAGGTAATTTTGGTCGCCCCATACTGGCCCACCAAGACCTGGTTCTCCTAACTGATACTCCTCGCGACAGCACCTCCTTGGCCGATTCCTCTGAGGAAGGACCTCCTTTCTCAGGGACGTGGCACCCTGTGGCACCCTCGACCCGATCTCTGGAGGCTACATGTATGGCTCCTGGATGGGTCGAGGCAGGTTTAAGTACCCTGCCACCTGCGGTGGCGGCTACTATCACTTCCGCTAGAGCGTCGTCCACGAGACACGTCTATGCGTTGAAGTGGAACCTCTTAAGTTCCTGTCGCTTAAGACAGCGCTCCTGGTTGCACTGGCCTCCATCAAGAGGGTAGGAGACCTGCACGCATTTTCCGTTGACGAAGCATGCCTGGAATTCGGGCCTGTATATGTGCCCAAGGTTCCTACCACTCCCTTCCGGGACCAGGTAGTGAACCTGCAAGCGCTGCCCCTGGAGGAGGCAGACCCAGCCTTGGCACTGCTCTGTCCAGTACGCGCCCTCCGTGCTTACGTAGACAGAACGCAGTTTTTCAGGACCTCAGACCAGCTCTTTGTCTGTTATGGTGGGAGCCAGAAGGGAAGGGCTCTCTCAAAGCAAAGGTTGTCTCACTTGTTAGTGGACACCATTGCTTTGGCTTACCAGCAGCAAGGTTGACCGTGCCCCCTTGGTGTGACAGCCCACTCCACCCGGAGTGTGGCTTCCTCTTGGGCTCTAGCGCATGGTGCCTCGCTAGCAGACATCTGCAGAGCTGCAGGCTGGGTGACACCCAACACATTCGCTAGATTCTATAGTCTCCGAGTGGAGCCTGTGTCCTCTCTTGTACTCGCTCACCCGGCCAGTACTGGACCCGCTCAGGTGTCTTCGCTTGCTCGCCATTCCACTCCACCTACTGGATAAGTGTGATTTTTCTCAGTTGAGCCTTCTACGGAAGCCCTGAGTTCCTCCAGCACTGTTGATGCTGACGTCAGTGTCTTGCTTGGACGTCGGTTAGGTGCCTCCATGTGCATGGTTCCTGCTAGTAACCCCCACATGTGTATTTCCACTGTAAGCCTCTCGGAGCATGTGTCTTCCCTCGGCAAGCCACCTTGCCACCCCTGGAGTTAAGATTCTAGCCACCCTACGGGTTGGTGACTGCAGTGTTCCTCCATACGAAGCCCCCTGGGCCGTATGTGTATTCCTAAGTCCTCCCCACGGGTAGGCATATTTCCTCTGGGATATGCTCCCCAGTGTACCTTGGTATTCCTGTGTCAGGTAGGACTCCTCGTCAGTAAGTTAAGTGCGTCAGGGGTCAGACTTGCGCAGGGCACTGGAAGACAGCTGTGAAGGTGGCGTGATTACACGGGGGACCCCCATTCTCCGTCATTCCGACGTGACTCGGAGTGACTACGAAAGGGAACGTCTCGGTTACGTATGTAACTTTACGTCTCCATGCCACTTCCGCTGTACCACTGGGTAGACGCCTGAGTTCAGTCTCGGCTCCTCAGCGAAGACATACTGTGGTGGCGTCCGCTTCCTCCTTTTATACTCACGGGGTGAGGCGGAGATACGCTATGCAAATTCCGCAGACCCATGGCATTTCTTTGCCATTGGCTCGTTTTTTAATACTCGAATAGGACTGGCTTTCTAGGCGAAACCCCCATTCTCCGTCATTCCGACGTAACGTCTCCGTTCCCTACTCAGGGAACGTGGGTTACATATGTAACCGAGACGATTTATGCATATACATTCAAATTGCAAACACACGAAGAGAGTCTCCGCATGAAAGACCCATGACTGGCAGATGAACGTATGCTACTACATTTTCCTCTGAAATGATGGGAAATGAAATTAGATTAAATGGAGAATTTTAACTGTGACAAGATGATTGACAGGCCAGTTTACGGTGATAGGATGCACATGACAGAGCTGTCCATTAAATATGATGAAGTAGCACGTCCCAAAGCTTGTCTACTCTTTTGCCACACACTCAAAAATATGTACTTTTTCTTCACAAAAAGAGTACATACTTTTTAAGGCGTAGTATAAGTAGGCGAATTGGGACACCAACTATTGGTTTCATACTCACAGAACTTAGACCATGATTTTGGAACCTGTATACCTTAAGTACGCAAAGGTTTAGGTTAATCAACCACTAGTACAGGATATATGTGACAGTAAGGCTATGTTTAAACGGAAACGATTCTGAAGATGCAAAAGTGGCGTTGCATTATCACTTTTTATTCTGCATTTAGACGAGCGTTTTGGGTGGGAAATCAGCATGCATAGGGTGACGCAAAAGTGTGTAAAATTCAATGTAGTATCCACTCCAGGTGGCTAGGTGGCGATGTTAAGCACTGCCACACAACAACAGTTGTGAGATTGTGGAGATTGGAACTGATTGGAGATTGTGGAGATTGGAGTGTGGAACAACCGTGGAGATTTCTGAAAACGCCGGTTATGTGTTGTCATGTGAACTGGGAGAAACTGCATTTTAGGTTCTCTCTTGTTGATTCTGAGGATTCTAATTGGCTTGCATGGCTTTATCCATAACCCCTACACTGCCGCCAATAGGTTTGGCATAGTTATGATGGCGCTCGACGGCGTATTTATGCGGGTGTGTGAACAATGTTATTTTTGAAAACGGACAGGGGGAAATACCCACCTTTGTGTAAACGTGCCCTCAGATATAGGCGATAACGAGCTGCATGTGCGGCTGGTCTGATTAGCTCATCAGTGCAGTTGGTAACTAGGCAATGCTGACAGGCAATCTGACCAAGAACAGAAACACAGCAAAGACACACACAGAGACCCCCGAACCGCTACAGGCAGTTTACTCCATATAGGATCTACTCCATAAAGCCCACACATTTTTGTACTTCATGGTGTGATATCTTTAAGGTATTTAATATGTGCTGTTGTGACTTTTTTGACACACAGGCAGAGGAATATATTTACAGGTACCACAGCTCTGTGTTGATGGTGACATTTCAACAGATGGTTGTGCCTCAAAGAGGCTGAGTGGAGTTTGACAGTGTTGGCTGTTATTTCATTACTCCCCTATTGGACACTCAGACCTGAGTGGTATTCAGTAGCCTAATGGAATTTATTTTCCAGGGAATGCATATCTTCTAGGTGTAGACAGTGCAGGCTTTCTCTCAGAATGAGAACTAGCAATCACAGAATTGATATTGCTTACGCATCAAGTGATATGTTAATTCGCAAACCCTACAAGGCGCTATTCCATTTTACACCAGTGATTTGCCAAAGTTAGCTTGTCAATCAATGTACTTGCAGCTGTTTTTGCTGGCCTACCATGGAGCCTATCCTTATGAAAGATTTGTGAATTAAAATTTGTGAATTGTGAATTTAAAATGGTCTGCATATATACTCAAAACAAACATTAATCCGAAAAAGAAGGTCAAGGAACAGCCTAGCAGATGAGTTGTGTAAAAACAGAAGAGGGCACATGACAATATTTTGGTTTCCAAACATTCAGCGACCTGTTACAATAAGGAGGTTCAACCAATTCTGAGTTAAAACTTGAACTCTGAGTTGACTTACCCTGAGATGGGAAACTCTGAGTTTTCAGTTTCAGAACAGCTAAATAGTATGGAGCTGTTGTATGACAAAATTATTTGAATTTGAATGTGTAAATTTGAATTATTTGCTAATGTAATCTAACAAAGTTGAATTTTGGGTGGTAGTTTAAATAATTCTGAATTTGAATTTTTTTTTGTAACGAATATTGAACATTTGAAATTTATCAAACTGAAAGGTTTTTATGGCTGAATTTTATAGACATGTATTTTCAAAGAACTAGTTTATTTGTTCTGAATTCAAATAGTGCAAATATTCAGTTTAAAAAAAATCAGATTCAAGTTTTCAAGATGAAGAAATTGAAACTTCAAATTCAGTTTTCTAAAATTCAATGTCAAAAATTCAGGTCTTACAGAAAGTAGGTCACAGCTCATCCACAGGGAAGAGTAGATGATCTCAGAAAAGTCAAACAGAGCTTTTTGTCCAATTAGGGCCTGCAGAAGTTTTCCAGCTGAAGAGGCTGCACTCTCTGACGCTGATCATGAATCGCCCGGAGTGATTAAACATGGATGATTTTGTGTTTATATGTTAGGTAGCGTTCTCAGCACATGAGACATTTGTCTAAGACGTCTCTGGTGTCCGTTTATTTTGAATAAAATTGATTAGAACGCCACCGTGTCTACTATACAGAGAGGACGCGAGCGGCGCGAGTCGCGATGTAATACAGTGCTTGAAGCGACTGTTACAAAGAGCTGGGACTAGGTCAGAAATATTTTAACTCATGCTGCAGCTCACGGCCGTATATATGTATACGGAAGGCCTGAACCACAATGTAAAAAAAAAAAATCTGTAAAGTTGAAACATTTCGAGAAACGAGAGTATGAGAATACAGTCTTCTGTAGAAGCTGTGTGTGTGCTTGCCATTGTCTCACATTGCAGCACACACAGGCATTCATAGTGGTGCATAGCAAGTGTTTTACACTGTGTGTGTGTTTGTGTGTGTGCATGTGTTTTGTTTCATCAAAGGAAATTCAACAGGTGCCAATCTACCAGCATTAGGCTACTATTATAGGACGTTATAAAATATAATCCGCCGGAATAAAGTTTGGCCTATAGGAAAACCAACTCGGAAAACAGTTTTCAGACTGGATGGAGAAATTCAGCTTATGAATGAATTAATAAATGAGCCATTAAGATACTGTAGCGCTTTCAAATGGCTACAGGCCTACACTCAAAGCGCTTTATAATCATATCAGAGAATCTCTCCTCAACCATTAGTGGTTATTAAATCTGAGGAAATCACAGCATCCGGCCAAATGATTGGATGCAGAATGATGCACTTAAAATGTATCCATACATACGTATTTACGGTGAAGAAGAGGGAGACAGAACAGTTACTGTTGTGTTCTCGACCCAGATGGTGTTGCCTAGACGAGCACGAAAACACCTCAAAACCACTGCCACTAGCACCTGTGTAGAATTTTGTTGAAAGCCCAGATAAAAGTAAGCTTCTATTTCATGGCAGTTCGACTTCACAAGTGCATTTCTTTACACACACATGCGTGGGCACTCTGAGCCAGTGGACGCGCACTATGAATACACACACTTCTATGGAAGACTGTATTATCATAATGTTTTGACTTTATTCTCGAAATGTTTCGACTTTAATTTCGAAACATTTCGACTTTAATCTCAAAATATTTCAACTTTTATCTCGAAACATTTCGAATTTAATCTTGAAACATTTCGAATTTTGTCTCGAAACATTTTGACTTTAATTTCGAAACATATCGACTTTAATCCCGAAACATTTCTAATTTAATCTCAAAACATTTTGACTATAATCTCGAAACATTTCGACTTTAATCTTGAAACATTTCTAATTTAATCTCGAAACATTTCGACTTTAATCTCGAAACATTTCCACTTTAATCTCGAAACATTTCCACTTTAATCTCGAAACATTTCTAATTTAATCTCGAAATGAATGAGGTTTAAATGTACATGAGGTTTAAATGTTCACTTATATCCTACATATGATGTGATTTCGTAGGCTAGTGTATTATTTTTATTATGTACATAAATGGACCATGGTGAAAATACAGGTTTTCAACCCTGTTTGAATATAAAACAGAGTTGAAAAACAAAAATCCAGTGCAAACGTTACTCCCGCTCGTCATCGGCAGGTGTTGTCAGTCACAGTTGCTAAGCGACAAGAACAATCCTCCGTAGGCTAGACCTTTGATATGGGACGCAGCTGTAGTTAGCAAAAATATTGTGACAATAGGCCTACATTTTGTTAGTTTAATTTTCAAAATAACCCGTGGTGCAATAAGGAACTACATACTTTGTTTTTTGAAACGAAAGCAATTTTGTGACGAAAGCAATATTGTGACAATAGGCCTACATTTTGTTAGTTTAATTTTCAAAATAACCAGTGGTGCAATATAAGGAACTACATACAGGCCTATATATTTTTTTTACTTTGAATTTGTTAGTATTCATGTACAAATGTGAAGTAGCCTGAAGTACTTTTTCCCCCTCACAGGACAGCAACACTGCAAAATGATTTTCTTTCACAATATGATGCATTGTTTTACATTAAAAAGAACCTTGGAAATATTCAGAAGTAAAATGCAACATACGCAGTGATGCAATAGTAATATAAATGCAAAACCATCATAAAAAGAGTTTTTCCTTCAGAATACATTCCTTTCCTTTTACTCTTGATAAGTAAGATAATTTAGCTTAACTAAGGTTTGAAATATATGATTAGTAGTTTTTCCCCAATGCGGTATTAGTAGTTATTAAAAGTACTTTAGCATAATAAAGTATCTCAATATTTATTCCACCAATTACTTTGTCATAGCTCAGACAATTTCTCTTTCCCTGCTTCCCCAAAATCAGACCAGACCCCTGTACTGCAGGATAATCCTTAATATCCTAGTACTGGAAAGGATTTTTAATGATGAAGACTGATCCTGATCCTGATTTTCGGCTGAGCAGGGAGGCCCTGACAGTGATACTGGATCTGTTGAAAAGTGAATGGCAAAATGGATGGGGTGCCACAATCAAGACCCTGGTCTTTCTTTTCTGGCTGGCATGTGGTACATCTTAAAGAGAGGTCTCCAGAGCATTTAATAAACCTCATTCCACTGTCCACCACATTTTCCACCGGGTTGCTGATGAGGTGATGGCCATTCACCACCAAGTATTTCACATGCCAAAACACCCCAGAAGACCTTTGCCTTGGGTTTGCAGGGATGGCAAGACACAGACTTGAAAGCTACAGGAGCAATTGATGGCTGCCATGTCCGTATCAAGCCTCCTAGCAGCCCTGATGGTCAATGCTACAGGAACAGGAAACTGTTCCCTCTGTAGGCTGTTTGTGACCATCAGCTTCATTGACACCTAGTGCTCCGCCACAGCCCACTCTACAGGTCACACTACCCTCCTCCAGGGCACTTTATCCCATAGCTGTTAACATTGAACATTGAAAATAAGGGAGTTTTCCCGGAATCCATCCCCAAAATAAGGGATTTTTTTTTTTTTGCACGATTCTTACCCACAAACTTTAAAAATAAAGCACTAATCCTTAAAAGTCTAAAGAGTTCATAACTAACGTAAGCCTATGTGTGAGAGAGAAAGAGACAGTGTCATTTAAAGAAAAAAAAAATCTACATTTGGATTAGCAGTGTGTTGCTCTTGCATTTGGACAACAATTTCTACTGTTAGCCTATCACGCATCTTCTAAAATCCGCAAAATAGGGAAGTGGGCTGTCTGTTTACTTCAATTACATTTACACATTTTGTGTAGCTTTAAAGAGCCTATTTAGCCTGATGGTGGACCATCACTCAGAAGACACACTATCCTATCTTTATATCCTCCTGAGGCTCAGAACGGTTTTTTTTTCTAGTTTTTTTTTCTTCTTTATGTAATCACATTGTTAAGAGCATAAGAAACAAATGGAAAAAAATAAAATATATTTTATTCATATATTTGAAAATCGATTTATGATAATTATTATTTGTTTAAATTACATTGATATCTGAATTTATGTAAAAACCTAGACTTTCAAACATCAAAATGTAATTTATTAATATGTATTCGAGTACAAAATGACATACAGCTAGTCTGAACATAGTTTCCTATTTTTTATTTATTTTTTTGCCTGGAAACGCAAAGAAATTCCAGGCAAAAAACACGCTTGCCTGTCGCGTGAAAAATAGGCGTCAGTTCTATTTCTAGCATGCACGCGTTTTCTGGAGACGCGCGTGTCACGCAGGCAGCGTGCAAGCTCTAATCTAATGGGAGCCGAAATAAAAACGTACACGCCACGCAGCCAGTGTGTCTCCGGCCAGTGCGCGCGGCACCGCATCCGAGGTTAAACGACTTCAAGCCGAATCTGTCCGAGCTCGTACGTCTCACACAAAAATACGGGATATTTTACGGGAAAATACTAAAACGGGAAGACAGCGGGAAAAGAGCTAAAATACGTGAGAAACCCGGAAAAAACGGGAGGGTTGACAGCTATGCTTTATCCTAGCAGATGGAGGGTACCCATGCCATGTCCTCCTCATCTCTCCCAACAAGAGGCAATTACAAGGTGGGGGAGCCCGGAGCTTTAATCCTCATCATTCCAGGGCAGACCAGGTTCAGGGTCATCTACCTGCAATGGCTGGAAGAATATAATTTCATGTCATAACAGCTTGTGCCATCCTTCTCAACATCTGCCTTGGGGTTGGTGACATCATGGCCCCGGAGGATGAGCACGAGGAGGATGTGGCAGAGGATGAGGGGGGCCATGGTATGGAGACATTTAGTGGTGACCACCTCTGTCTGCAGAGGTGTCTACCTTGGAGCAAGTTCCCTTTGACCATGACTATTTGTAACAGGCAAGTAAGAGAATTGTAAAGCTACAAATGCCTAAGACAAATACTGAATGGAACGGTTTTTCATGTCGAAGTATTTTATGGTATGGTTTGAGGATGTGAATTAATTTCTTTCACTCTTTCTGAAAAAAAAAATCTCAGTTACATGGCAGCCGTTGATTGAGTCAGCCCGGTAAACCTGTTGATGGACAAAACAGTGGACAGTGGAAATATTCACTCAAACACTCTGGAGATCATGCCAGATCCCACCAGCAGAGAGGCCTTACCAGGGCCTCTATTGTCTATTCCGGCCCAGCAGCACCAGAACCAGGTCTCCATGCTCAGCTAAATAAAAGTCATTTTAAAAAATCATTTTTTATTATTTTATGTATTGTTAATTTAAATGTTTATGTTGATTTTGATATGTGTGATGTGGTCATATTTGCGAGAGTTGGAAATAAGTCTAGCCGCAGCGTTTTGGACCAGCTGAAGACGGGCAATTTGAGAAGCAGATATCCCACAGTAGAGTGAATTGCAATAGTCGAGCCTACACGTGATGAAAGCATGAACTGCCATTTCCAGGGTTGTCGGAGTAAGAAAGCCTTTGATTTTAGATAATAGACGTAACCGGAGCTGACGACACCTGATATGCGTTTGTCAAGTTTTAACGACTGGTCAATAAGAACACCCAAATTTCGCACTTCTGTCGATTTAAAGGGGGCTAAGCTCCCCATGTCTGGGCTTAAGCACTGAGACCTTTCACTCGGGCTGAAGACAATGACCTCGGTCTTATCACTATTTAGGGAGAGGAAGTTTTGGGCCAGCCATGCCTTCACTTCCTCTAAGCATAGCAGAAGACAGTTTAATGCTGCAGGGTCATTTTTCTTGAATGGAATGTAAATTTGGGTGTCGTCCGCATACAGATGAAATGATACACTGTGTTTCCTTAAAATAGTGCCCAACGGAAGCATATAAAGAGAAAATAGAGAGGGAGCCAGAACGGAGCCCTGTGGAAGACCACAGGTTAGAGGGGCCGTGGAGCTGGAGAAATTACCCATCTTAACTAAAAACTTTCTGTCGAAAAGGTACGACCGAAACCATGATTAGACAGAAGCTTTTAGTCCCACCTCAGTTTTAAGTCTAGCCAACAGGGTAGGGTGGTCAACGGTGTCAAAAGCTGCCGAAAGGTCTAAGAGAATTAGAACCACAGAATCACCAGAATCAGTGGAGATTAAGATGTCGTTTAGCACTCGCAGAAGGGCAGACTCAGTGCTGTGGGCAGCCCTGAACCCAGATTGAAAAGTATCATAAATACAGTTATGTAGAAGAAAGTGCTGGAGTTGATTAAACACTATTTTCTCCAATACCTTGGAAATAAAAGGCAAGACAGAGATGGGTCGGTAATTTTGTAGAACAGATGGATCCAGTGAAGGCTTCTTGAGCAAGGGAGTGACCGTAGCCACTTTGAGATTAATTTATTTAAGTCGTCAAGTATATTTATATAGCGCTTTTCCCAATATAGATTGCATCAAAGCAGTTTCACAGTATCAATCAAAACATAATAACAATGCTCAATTCTTAGTGGAAAAACATTTGGTAGAGCTCCATGTTTGGTAGAGCTGATCAAGGGTATTATTGATTGGTTAATTAATTTGAATATCCCCAACTGAGCAAGCCAAAGGCAACGCAATAGTGGCAAGGAACCGAAAAACTCCATCAAGTGACCTAATGGTGTCCTAAAACTACATCAGCGAATCCAGATTTTTTTTTCCTTGCATTGCTAGTGTTCCATCAGTAACAACAGCAGACAGTTAAGCAAAGCCTCCGTGCTCATTCACCACATTTTCAACAGCTTAAGAAATATCCTCTCCCTTCTTGGTGCCATGTAATGAAGCAAACTTTAACAGCTCCTCTTGCTCCTCAAACATTTTCTCAAGAGAGCTGCGAGAAGTGGAGAATGGTGGGCTTTGCCTGGTTGACAAACAATCCAGTTGCGTCTTGCGAGTGATGCGGTACCGAGTCCCGAGGACTTTTCTATCCCTTCAGAGGTGTGTGTGTGTGCATGTGTGTGCGTGTGTCTAAAATGAGAAGTCATCCACCTCCACAGAGCCATCTTTATTATGGGGGTTCAGGGGGCATGTTGATCTAGGCTATGCACGGAACGATTTTTTTAAGCAGAAAATTAATAATTTTCAGTAACACTTTAGAATACTGTATCTTACTTACTGCAGAATTAATAAGGAATTATTGGCGAACTAATAGGTAATTCTTTATTAACTATTTCTTCACTACGGTTAACTACTAACTATACAAATTAGTCATACAAATTAGTCATAGAAAACTAACCTCAGATTATTTGTATATTTTATATACAGTACTGTGTGTGTCTGTTTTTCTCAGCACAGAATGCCACTGAGTAAATTCATGTATTTGAGGCAACGACTGAGGAAAACTGAAAATATAGGGAACTTATTAGTAATTAATAAATAAGTATCAAATAATTCTGCAGGAATTGCTTAGAAGCTGGAACAGTATTCTAAAGTGAAAATAGGGAACCCATTAGTAATTAATAAAGAATGATCAAATAATTATCCAGGAATTAGGCTACTTATAATCTAAAACATTCTTCTAAAGTGAAAATATAAGGAACTTATTAGTAATTAATGGTAACACTTTATTTTGATAGTCCACTTTAGACATTCTACTAACTATAAGTAACTTTTCAACTACATGTCAACTAACTGTCATTAGAGTATTAGTACTGTCTGCTTAATATCTGCTAACACTTTATTTGTTGGTCCCCCAGACATTCAACTGACTATAAGTAACTTGACAACTACAAGTAAACTTATTGTTCTAACCCAAAGCCTAACACCTAACCATAACCTAAGAGTCTACTGACAGTCTATAATACTCTAATGAGAGTTAGTTGATATGTTGTTGAAAAGTTACTTATAATTACTTAGAACGTCTAAAGCCTAGTTCACACTACGTGATTTTAAGCCCGATTTAAGCCCGATTTGCAAATCGTTGAGTCGCCGACAAGTCAGGGTGTTATCGCGTGCAAATCGCGGGCGATTAGCGGACGATTAACGCTCGCCAATCCGTTAGTGTGAAAGAGCCAACAACGCATCAAAGACAGCTCGCAGACAGCTCGCAGACAGGTCACCGAGCTCAGAAAAATATCTAGCCCGCTAGATATCTCGAGCAGTCGCGCGACTCAATCTCAGTGATGTCATGAGTAGCCTACAGCCAATCATAGCAACGCATGGGTTGAGGACACCAGGTAAATCTTACTTTTTCTTTTTTGCATTTTTTTTCTCAGAGCAGATCGTCGAGCAAACGGTGTGCAGCACTGTCTGACGTCCATATTCGCGTGTTATGTTCTTCTCTGTAGTTTCGCGTCATTTCTGGTTCGTTTTATTGCGTGGTTTTTCGTTACAAAACATGCTAGACCAGATAGAATCGTGTTGTTGTCAACTCGTTATTTGTTTGATTATTTTCAGGATTTAGACCGTACTATAGTACTGAAACAGCTCTCATTGAGTCACAAATGATATGCTCTTATCATCCGATCGTGGTTGTATCTCTATGCAGTGCGTTGTTAACTCGTGTAGTGAGTTACCTCCTGTTGTGGATCAATCACGTTGTGTTGTGTGGTGTGAACAGCTAAACAACTTGAACACTCATGATTTCACTGAGAGCAAGTCATGTAATGTGAACTGCACAGTTCAGCCCAACATTTTAAAATCATGTAGTGTGAACTAGGCTTAATGTGACTATCGAAATAAAGTGTAACCTAATTAATAAATAACTTTTAAATAGTTCTTCAGGAATTACTTAGAACCTGAAACAGTATTATAAAGTGACAATATAGGGAACCCATTAGTAATTAATAATGAATTACCACATACTTCTGACTCAAATCAAACTTACTGTAAAAAAAATAAAAAATAAATAATATATATATATATATATATATATATACATAGCCTATATATATTAACGTAATCATCCAAACCTTTGTAAAATACACAACCATTTACTTGTTTACAGATATCTTCCTTTATTTCAGATGAGAACATTTTTAATACAGCAACATTTTTATTTGGTTTTAACATGTATAATACTGTTTACATTTAAACAAATTTAACAAACATTTTAGAATACTAAAAAAAAAAAAAAAAAATACTTGACTCCATAACCTGCCCATAACAGTGCACAGCGCTGAGAACAGATTTTAACATCTGATGTAAATAGATTTAGCTAGCTATAGGGTAACTGACATCGTGTCCTTGTATGTTGCCTTGCATAAAACAAAATGATTTACAGCACAGTAATGATTTTATGGGAACCCATTAGTAATTAATAAATAATTATCAAATAATTATCTAGGAATTAGGCTACTTATAACCTGGAGACAGTCTTCTAAAGTAAAAATATAAGGAACTTATTAGTAATTAATAAATAATTATTAGATAGTCCTTCAGGAATTACTTAGAACCTGAAACAGCATTCTAAAGTGACAATATAGGGAACCCATTGGTAATTAATAATGAATTACCACATACTTCTGACTCAAATCAAACTTATTGTAAAAAAAAAAAAAAAAAAAAAATATATATATATATAGCCTATATATATTAACGTAATCATCCAAACCTTTGTAAAATACACAACCATTACTTGTTTACAGATATCTTCCTTTATTTCAGATGAGAACATTTTTTAATACAGCAAAATTTTTATTTCGTTTTAACATGTATAATACTGTTTACATTTAAACTAATTTAACAAACATTTTAGAAAAAAAAAAAAAAATACTTGACTCCATAACCTGCCCATAACAGTGCACAGCGCTGAGAACAGATTTTAACATCTGATGTAAATAGATTTAGCTAGCTATAGGGTAACTGACATCATGTATGTATGCACAGTATGTTGCCTTGCATAAAACAAAATGATTTACAGCACAGTAATGATTTTATGGATTAAATAAAACGTACACAAATCTGTATTTCGCTAAAGAAATGCACCAAATCGACGGCGCTGAGAAACTCTCCAGAGGAGGATGCAAATGCCCATGCTCTTGCGTCACAAAATCACTGTCAAGTTAAGTCAAGTCACCTTTATTTACAGTATATAGCGCTTTTTACAATACAAATTGTTTCGAAGCAGCTTCACATAGATAACAGGAAAACAATGTTGTGATAGTATTGTTAAATTCAAAATTAAATGTTAAATGTCCCCAACTAAGCAAGCCAAAAGCCAATGGCGACAAAGGCGAAGAGAGGCGACAAAGGCAACAGTGCCAAGGAACCAAAACTCCATCAGGTGACAGAATGGAGGAAAAAACCTTGGGAGAACCCAGGCTCAGTGTATGTGGCTGCCGTGATATTGCCGGAACTTGAATGGTGCAAAAGAAGTTTAAAATGTATAAGAACTAAGTATAATAATAAGGTGTAATATACATGGACATACAATATACGTGGGTTGGATGTATAAACATTGGCAAAAGCATATGCGTTGAGCATTTCCTACCACTGCTATTTAGTGACAGTCGATATGCATGGGACATTGGCGATGACAGTAAGGGCCATACCACACCCACTCCCTCCCTTCTTCTCACAGCTACCCACGCCCATTTAAGTTGCATTTTTCAAAAAGATTGTGAGCAAGACTTGAGCTGAAAGAGGGGGGGTTTCATGACCCTTTAACAATAGTGGAATTATACAGAATTTACAGATTTTTCGTGTTGTATTAAATGGAGATCAGAAATCTATGAACATTACACAGGCATATTGCTTTGGTTGATCAAGATGACAATAGAGTCTATATACAAAAGGGCATCTTCTATGCCCCTCCCCCTCCTATATGCAGATTTTAATGGATCACGTTTGTTTTTCACCTCACAAAGAAAACAATCTAACACTACTTTTTCAAAAATCTTCATAACAATAGATGTCAGAGCTACTGGAGGATAATTATTTAAAACTGCTGGTTTGATATTTTTGGCACATCAGGCACTATAAATGAAAATTTCCAGGCCCTATAAATATATCCACAGACACTTGAAACAAATGACTGTAAAGGATTCCTCCTTCCTTAAGTACCCTTCCCAGGACCCACTGCATTCCTTGTATTAAATTCTTTTAAAGGTTCTACAAACTACTTCAGATGTTACGATTACCCCCTGCCCTACATTAAATTGATGTTTCAATACCCGATTAACCCGGAAAGCAATCAGCATAGTGGGTGATCCTATCCACCCCTCACACTGCTTCTTTAGTCTTCTGCCATCTGGGAGGAGGTTTCGGAGCCACTGTAAAAAGTCGTTCAGTGCTATTGTTCTTATAACTTAATTTTAAAAACTATATTTATTCAAATAAATTAACTTATTTTTCTTTCTTTGTTTTTTGAGTTTTCAAAAAGTAAAAAAGTGTGAATATTTTCGTAACCTAATATTTTCTATAATAAAATTAATTTAATTGGACTTCACAAAAAATTGATTTTACAAAACTCATTTTAAAAGTTTATATCAGACGTATCAGACGTGAAAAGACACGACCCGCCCACTACCTGCAGCAAGAACAAGCCCGGGCAAATTCTTCATTCTCGTCTGTTCCAGAAGTTTATTTGAACGAGGTTTTCTACGGAGCCGGATAATACTTCACGTACCTCATGTAAGTAACTCTTTGTATTGTTAAAATTGAGATTTTACCCTAATTAACGTCTTTCTGCTGCACAATCGCTCTGTCGAATAGCGCCAATTTCGAATGTGCTCTAACGTTAACGTTACCTCAAACAGTTTGTTAACTTGAGCCACACAACTTACTGTATTAATCTACGTGTGTGTGTGCGTGTGTTGTATAAGTAATGTTATCTTTGAGTGATAGTTTAATGTTTCAGAGGTGTTTGTAACTTCTTCATAAACATTGAGTCCACTGCTAATGCTGTCGAAGTTACGACAGACACACGTAGCCACAGCTAAATTTTAGCTAAGTTAAGTGATTACTGATTATCGTCGGTTGGAGATGAATGTAAATGTGCCAGTGCAGCAGTTACTTTAACGAGTAACGTTACACAATCTAACCAAAAACACATTGATGAGGGAAATCTTTGTATTTGACTGTGGCACATTCACACATCTCACACCAACACACTTTGCAGTCATTCCAGTTGTTCCACTAATATTTTGGCAAGAGAGGTTAACTTACAAGTATTTTAGGCTATCCAACCATATTAGTCAAAAGCTGTTTTATCATGGTAAAGCATAGTTAAGGCAATTATCCGGCATAGTTCCTCTTTCACAAAATTGTATTTTATGCATTTGTATTTTACTCATAACCCAAATTTCATATTTATATTGCTCTGTAATTATTCGGTACAGATGTCTAACTTGATATATTTATATCAATTTTGTGGATGCGTTTAAAAAATATTTAAGAGAGAACAGTAGTAGACATCATGTTTCAGATTATTTTCAAAAATTCTGTGATGAACTAAAGTTAACCATTCTTGTCTTGTCCAGCAGGATAATCTTCATTTGTATTTTAAGTGCATTTTTTTAATGGATTTTATCAGGCTTGTATTCAAAAGGCTAGATGTAAACTAACTTTATTTATTTTTATTGACAGATGGGATGGCCCTGTAAATTGTGCAACACTGTGGTACCAGGAAAGAGGGCCATTTTAAAGCATTATAGACTGCATCTATGTCTGCATGATGCAACATGAGCATCTATGTGTGCCGTGAGCCAGATGCAGTAGGAATCATCATTGACTTGAGGGAATACCAGTCCTTACCAATTTTGGAAACCTGGCCAAAGCATGCTGCTTCCTGCTTGGGTTGACATATGCACTTAATCTTGAGTATCCATCCAAGCTTTCCAAAACATTTGAGGTGTTTCAAACGCTTTTTGTGGGACTTGACACACTGCGCCCAAAACCAAGCCCCAAGTTCATGACCCTGAAAAACTGTCACTGCACTTGTGAACAGCTGTTTTCTTTGTCTGTTCAACATCATTGCAGATTGGACATAATGAGTGTTATGTCCAATATAACATTGGTCCAATATAACTGAATGGGACATTCAGGGTGTTGTAATGGTTTATCCTTGTCATGTTTTATCTGCACAGGTCATACTTCCTAGTGTAAAAAAGTAATTTTATTTTATACACACAAAATAGACCTGCTGTTAAGCTGCTCTTTAAAAACTGGTCAGTAGGTGAGATCAATGAGATGTTTGACTAAAGATGTTTCAAAATATTCACACACGCTGTGAAGGTATTATGCCAAGTTGAGGTCAGATGGTCATGCTTGTGACCTATAATGTTAGTGTTAAAATGTTTCAATGTTGTGCTCACACAGTTCACTTCAAAATGAAAATTCTGTCATTTACTCACCCTCAAGTGGTTTTAAACCTGAATGAATTTCTTTCCTCTACAGGACACAAGGAAGATGTTTGAAGAACGTCAGTAACCAAACAGTTAACTGGACCCATTGACTTCCATATTAGAAAAAAATAAAAAGACTACGGAAGTCAGTGGGGTCCATTGACTTAACTGTTTGGTTACAGACATTCTTCAAACATCTTCCTTGTGTTCAGTAGAAGAAAGAAATTCATACAGCTTTAAAACAACTTGAGGGTGAGTAAATGAAGAGTTCAGATGCAAAAGCCTCTAAGTGCCATTTGAAATTGTCTTCTAGAATGATCATTTTTATCAAGCTTGTATATTTAAGTTCAGTAATTTCACTTAAATGGCAATGATAATTACCTATAGACCATTTCACAAGATGTAAACAACACTGGTCCAGAAACACTTCCTGTTTCAGTTTGTAACTGTTTTCTTTATTTCACATGTAAAGAAAACATCTTAAAGATGTTTGTTTAACTTTTTGATTCAGTTTTAAATGTTCTGTTGGTTGTATTTTATCCCAGCTTTTATGTAGTGTTAAAAAAACTGAAACAGGAAGTGCTTCTGGACCAGTGTTGTTTACATCTTGTGAAATGGTCTATTAATTGTTATTTAAGTGAAATTACTGAACTTAAATATACAAGTTTGATAAAAATCATCATTAAAGAAGAAAATTTAAAATGGCATTTAGAGGCTTTTGCATCTGAACTCTTCAAATGATAACAGAATTTTCATTTTGAAGTGAACTATCCTTTTGAAGTGTTTTACTAACCTACTATTTACAAGCAGCTTGAAGCTGAGGTCATGTTTTGTTTAATACATGAATACAGGAGTTCTTGATTGGTTATACTATCCAGCTCATTCCCACTATTTGGATATGGCATGTGAATTGTTAGAAAAATAGCAAGTGCCTGTTAACTTGATATTAAAATGTTTTAATATTATGTATGTACACACAGTAAATACTGTGAAGGTGTTCTTCTAACCTGCACTTTATAAGTTGAGGTCATGCATTTTTTTAATGCATGAATAGATGTTATTGATTAACACCATCCTGCTCATTTTGAATTGTTACTTAATTTTTAAAATTTTGTAACACTATGAACACAGAACTGTACTGTGAAGGTGTTCCACTAACCTGCACTTTATTTGCTGAGGGCATGTTTTCTTGAATGCATGAATACCAATGTTTACTGTCCAGCTCATTGCTACTGTTTTGGATATGGCAATGATTTAATAAATGTTGGAAATTGACACAGAAGCATCTATTTATTTGAAGCTATTTACACTTTCAAAACAAAGAAAGGGCAATCTACTTATTTTTTTCATTTAAAAGTTACCTATTTTAATTAAGTCTAATGTGTATAAAATGACATTTTCTACATTGATAGTACTCAATTTATTGGCTTTTTCTGAAAATGCTACTTAATATTTTTGCATACATTGAAATTCACATTATTAAGTTGACTTTACTCAAAATATCAGTTAGTTCACTAAACTTGAAAAAAATAGTTGGAAAATGTTGTCTTAATTTTATTGAGTTAGATCCAAGTAACAGTTTTAACAGTGATGCAGGCCTGAACTACCAGACTGAAGAACAGTTTTCTCCACCAGGCTGTCAGGAAGTTGAACTCTCCTCCCTCTTAGCTCTTAGCCCTCTGCCCTCAGATGCACTGAACTGTGACTCTTCACCCCCACAAAAATAACTCTTTGAATGAACATAAAAAAATAATGGAAAGGATTTCCACATGATTAACTTGCTTTATTTCAGCATTGTGCAATTCTGTTATTCCAATTTAATGTAATTGCGTTGGGTCAACTTAATTTATTAAGGTTGATTCAACTTATTTACTATGGTTCGGCACAGCTTAATTTAACAGTGTCAGCCCAACTAGTTTACAATTTTAGACCAATCGATATGATTCAGGTATTCTAATTCAAATTCAATCAATGCAATATAGTTTATTTTAGTGTCACATTAATCAATGTTTAGACTATAGCCAACTATTTACTATCAATAGCACTTTTTAGCAACTTAAATGATAAGATTTACATACTTCGTCAGCTAAGGCATTTACTAAATTGCTGAATAAGTCTTTAGCATAACAAATGCTCCACTCTTCTCCACCAATAACCCACTGTAATTTAAATGGTTCTAATAATTTCAGTGTAATTGAACATTAAAAACAACTACGGTCAGATCTTCCCCTTTTCTCATTTTCTCAAAAACACATAAAATAACCCTTAATTTCAACATTTATATTTCAACATATTCAAAGCATGCTGGGAACTAACAAGCACCGCCCAGCTTCAGTTAATCCAACACAAATCATTCATATAATCCAACACAAACAGATAGTAAACAAGTAAACTTACATTTTAAATATATTTCAGCAGATTGAACACAATCAAATTAAGTTTGGACAAAATGTATAGAAATTTTGTTGCTTAACCCTCTATTGCATTAAATATTAATTAGGCATGGTAAAAAAATGTTTTGCATGTTTTTATTACTTAAAATGAGCTAAATAACAGATATATAACTTTTTTTTTTTTTAAGTTTAAAGGGGGGTCGTTGGTAAATTGTTGCCATACGGCAACAATATGCATTCGTGGAAAGTACTATAAAATCCACTTTTCTTTTCCAAAAAACTAATTATGTTGAACAATGCTGATAACGACGGAACTTGCGACCATAGTTGGCTAATGGCTTTCGGGAAACGCACCCCTGGTCTGTTGAGGTTCCAAGCGAACTGTACCGGTACTGAAATGTGACATGAAACACTGCAGATCACTGACGGGTCAGACAGAATCGTCACTACCAGCGTCATTGTATTTGCGACCAATAGACATCGCACCCACTTTAAAGCGGTACTAACTGCAGTGGAAATGCAACCGAGCTAAAGCGAACCGAGCCGTGCCGAGCTGAGTCGTACCACGCAGTGGAAACACGAAGCGAGCCGAACCGTGCCGTGCCGAACCGAACCGTATTGAGTCATACCGAACCGTGCCAGCAGTGGAAAAGTGCCATTACTCTCAATGCACAAGCATGAGGCCACTTAGATTTTGAAGTTCAACAGTGGGAGATAGGCATTCTCTGGCATCTGGGACTGGCAGTCTTTTCTGTAAAGCTGCCATGCATTTACCATGTCAAGCATGTGGAATACAATGCAGTGGTATCATTTATTCATTTCATAATAATGTGTTTATCTTTAAAACATAAGCAAAATTTCTAAACATAGTCTCAGAGTAAATTCATGCTATGTAAGTAAATGGGACTCCATTAGGTTGAATGCACCAGGACGTTTCCATATTTGCATGTAGTTGCCATATGGCAACAAATGTATTTTAGCATACTTCAAAAAAAATATAAAATCAAGACTAAAATCAAAGTTTACTTACCCCAGATAGTGATTTAATTTTTTTATTTGATGAAAACTTTCCAAAATTCAGAACAAAAGGCTATTTTGGGGAGCCCCAGAAAGTGATGTTTCCATGTCAATGTCCATGAGCAAAAAGGACTGGCAAACAGGATATCCTGGTCAAAAATAGACCTCCTAAATTCTATTTTCTTCAAGGTAACCCCCCCCCCCCTTTTCTCAACTAACTGTAGAAACATAGATTTTATATCACAGCTTTTTAGAAAATTAAGATAAAGTAATTGTTGCCATATGGCAACACTATGCAATAAAGGGTTAAGCTCATTTTAATTAAGCAATTTGAAAAAGCAGCAAAAATAATTTTTTTCAGTGTAACACACACACACACACACACACACACACATTTTCATGTGCCTGATGTTTTTTATTGTTTATATTGTATTTTATATATTTTTTAAAGGGGGGGTTGACTGCTTTTTTTCTTTGCATGATTGTGTTTATGGGGTGCAATATAACATGTTTTCGTGGTTTTTCATTTTTTAAAAGTCTTATATTTTCATAAACTTCAGCTTTATTGTCAGCCGCGCTCTCCCCTGTCCGCTGAATGAGCGGTTGACTTCCTGATTCTATGAAACCGCTCCCTCAGAAACACGTAGTGGGCTCAGATTGGTTAGTTTGGCCCGGTGTGTTGTGATTGGCTAAACTGTCGCTCACGTTGTCCGGAAGGTTAACGCCCATTACCTTTACAGGCGAAACGTGAGCTCCGGTCCAGATGTAAATATGTGTCGAACTGCAGTATCAGTTTGAGGCATAATCAGACCGAGAAAGCGGCGATGAAGAGTGTACACAGAACCTCACCACACACGGCTCTTACTAAACTTTATGCACGTTTGTTTTACACAATAGCATCTGACTGGCAACAATAGCAACTGACTGGCTACTAATGTTAAACACAAACAGCGTTGGCAAGTTTACGTTCTTGATCAAATCGAAAACGTCATAAAGCATATGAAGAGCTCTTTTCCAAAACGCGTTAAACGACATTTTAAAAAAAATGAGTTTGTCGTGTCATTCTGCTGCGGACAGAACCCTTTCACTGCTCTATCAACGTTTCATGCCGAATCGCTATATTTCCTTGTTTAAAATGTACTGCAAGATACAGTTTCTTCCCAAGCCGCGATAAGCACCAGCCCTGTTTTTAGCCTAAACACGATAAATCCTCAAATTCAATGAGCGCTCTACACAATCCAGCACGGCGGCACTCTGAACAGAGGTTTATTATGTTCATTCATTCCTCAAAATGAGTCCTAGTTTTCTAGTCGACTAGTAGTAGATCATTTAAGCCATTTGTATTATCAGTAATCACATATATTGATTTAATTAAATGGGAGAGAAACCATATGAGCGTTTTTAATGGCATATTCCGCATCTCAACGTATGCATAAAGCTTGCCACAAAGAACCGGCAAAAGTAATGATTATGCATGAAACATTTGAATTGTTTATTAATAAACTAGTGTTTTCTGTCAGTGTCAGCAACAAAGATAAAGTTGATGATGCTTACTCGCCATCTTCGCAGTGAACGCGCATAGAGAAACGCATACTTCGAATTAGCCTATACATACGCAGAGAGTTGCCAATTTATTTTAGTTTTTAATTGTTTTGTTTAAAAGTAGATATTTAAAGCTTTCTGTAGCTTAGTTCTCAGGCCTGTGTGAGGCAAGCATCGCGGTGTTTCGGTTCATATTATGAGACGCGCTCCGGTTCACCTGCGCGCCTCTGTGTCCTGATTATATTGTCTGATATTTACTTCTAATGTATTAATCCAGTCAATTTGTCGATGAAACATTTATTAAAATGAAGATACAATTTATATGAAACGAAATTTACAAGCTTTCTACAAAACAAAACTTAATAAGTGGTCAAAATCATGTCTGAAGCACTCCAAATATTTTCCGATATTGGGCAGCTTTTGAATTTTGATCCTATCTTACTCATCTCATGCGGTTCCCTTTTCATAGCCTACTCAACATAGATGAAATAATAAAAATAAGTAATGTAATATTATTAAAAACAAATGTGAAATGTTTATTTTTTTTTGTTGTTTTTTTTTTTAACTTATATTTAAGCGTCATGCTGCTCCGCTTTGCTCACATGTTATGTAGCCTGTGTGTGTGTGTGCATGTGCTGGAGGGGTGCCCATCCCTTTTTTGAATATCGTTATCATATATTGATCATTTTTAATAATTCGTTTTTTCATGCATATGTTGAAATTGGTATTAATAATTTGTTTTTTTTCATGCATATGTTGAAATTGGTACTATTTGTTTGAGGTTTATTTCGATTTATAGCGTTTTGGAAAAAAATAAAATTAACTTTTAAATTATCATTAACAATATTGTTGTTTGATTTAATAATTATTGTTCAAAATGTTCAGACTGAACCAATAAAACATTTAAACAGGATAATTTGAATATTCACAAAATGTGTGGGTCTAGGTAAAAAATGTAGTTTTCCTGAAAACTATTGAAATGGATTTATAGCGTTTTGGAAAAGAGCTCTTCATATATAGCCTACATGAAAAATACGTTTAAATCATTAGTACTCATACAAAATTCAGGTCCATAATGTTTGTACGCGTTTGTCGTAGACACAATAGCATTACTAGTAGCCTATAGTGGCTAAAGCCAGCGCTGTCATTTGAAAAAAATAAAACACAAGGCTACGTCTGGAATTATACATGAAAATACATTTAAAATGATTAATTCCAAGCCTACTTACAGGTTGTGGCCCAACAACAGCTGCCTCTGGTTTTAAAGTTGGAACTGCTTCATGTTTTAGTAACAGTTTCTTGTTAAATCCGGTGTTGAACTCGTGGAGATTCTGGAAGCTGTCTTCCGTAAAATGCGCAGCACAGAGAGCTGGATTACGATCGTCATTTTCAGGAACATAATCAAACATAAATTGTATCCATTGTTGAGGAAGTACAGCGTCTGTGGGAAGTTCGAATACAGAAGACCTGACAGCTGGATGAACACAACTCACTCGACGAGCTGGAGCTGCTGAAATATGCGAATGTCCTTTTCTGCATATTCCGGAGGGAGGGTTGATGCAAATGTGTGGGTTAGTGACGTACCATAACCCAGCTGTAGTCCCAATCCAGTCGTTTTTGTAGGCAATTATACTTCCTGATTTTAAAAAGACGATATCTCTGCTTACACTGAACTTTCAGCGCTGCAACTTTGCAGATACTGTTCATGCACCAACAGCAACATTACACACTATTTAAAATGAAAAAAGTGAAATCGCAGTCAACCCCCCCTTTAATACTTATCTCTGTTATGTTGGTGTTTTACACCATGGGTCTGAGGGAAACGGAATTTCAATCCTCTGTATGTGTATGTAGAGTAGAATTGACAATAAACTTGAACTTGAAGATCAGAGAATAGTGCTGAACAAGTTTATTCAGGAGTGAAAGAACTGAATGAAAAATAAACCTAGAAAAAGACGTTTGATGCAGCCTAGCAGTGAATTTGTTGCTAAGAAACTGTATAGTGATGCTTCCTTTCTTTTTTTTTTACGTTACACATTATGGCTCCGGGGATGGTGTCAAGTCATTGACATCTAACTCTACAAACTTCTTCCCCTATTGTGGCTTCTGGCTCCGGCACTCCTGATGTGTTCTTTCATGCTTCCCTGGTTATCAGCAGCAGGTATCATGGAGATTCACAGGCCATGTGCACTAGAAATGAGACTTGTTTACTTTTATTTTACGGATGGCAGGAAACAACCCCTCTAAAATCTTTTGTTGTTCCTCTAAGCTAATCTACCCATTGTGCCAAAGTAAAACTGCCTTTGTTTAATTTTCTGCATGAGATGAAAATGATTAGTTCCAAGAGAGAACAGATATTATTCACAATGGCCCGTCTTTCAACATCTGCGTATATACTGTGAATGTGCTTCTCACTATTTGAAATCTGGTGTGCTAAAGGAAACACCATTATGATGTGGCAGCACTTACTTGTCTCTGCTGAACAACAGAATCCAGTAAGCATGTTTGTTAACAGCTCTCTTTTCTAACTTCAAACTGAAACAGACACATAAAATGAGGACAACCACAGTCGTAGGAAGCAGATTCTAAGGGAGAAAATAAATGGTCTGTTTTATTTCCTGTGACTGATATCAGTGTCAAATGGGATGCTCCTGCACAAAATTGAAGAACTGGTGGACAGTGTAAATGGACCTTTATCTTACAGTTTTAAGTAACATACAGCACAACCTTAACTTGCTGCTGTTATACTTGTAGGTGTCAAAGCCTTGGCCTCAGTGAGAGCACCTATTTCCCAAGATGTAGCAAACCTTCATCCTTCATGGTGGTGAAACTTAACTGCAGGTAATTTGTGCCCCGAATCCATGAAAGGCTACTCATTCAGCCGGAACTAATTTACGCAGAATCAATTTTACCTTCCACGTGTAATGGCCCTGCCAGAAGAGTTGAATGAGTGATGTTCTGATTATTAGCAGCAGCATAATTATGCAAAACCATGTGGTGAGGAAAAAGCAGCCAAGCAAGTACAAATCACATCATATTTTCACTTTCCTCCATCCAAGATTTTTTCATGGGTCCCTCACGCTTTTCTTTATGATGTTGGGTTTTGAAAGGCAAATTTATCATTATCATCGTTTACTGACCCCCATGTTGTTATAAACCCATACGTTTTCAGTTAATATTTCAAATAAATATATATATTTTTTAATATTCTCCCAAACAGGGACATCACAAGGCTTCACCCTAAATTTCTAGTCAAGTCAAGTCATCTGTATTTATATAGTGCTTTATACAATATGGATTGTTTCAAAGCAGCGTTACAGTGATAAACATGAAAAAATATACATTTCAGCTATGCTCTTCTGAACTCAGTTCAGTGTTGATTCAGATCAGTTGTAAAGATCATTAATTATAAATTAGTTTGTTTAATCTAGAAAGCAGTTTTGCAAAAAAAAAAAGATGCCATCTTACAAATCAGTTCAGTTCTCATAAACAGTACATTCAGATCAATAATATTGTTGAACATGTAGTATCCCATACTAAGAAAGCCTGAGGTGTATGGCAAACCATTTTAACATGTAATCATTTAAACCTACTAGTCTCTATTTCCATGCTACTAGTACTTATTTTTTAGATATCTATTCCATTAAGAACAACTTATTCATTAACATGGCTCCAGAGCCGTTGAATGGTTGTGATTGGTTCTTACGATAATGAGCTTGCCTCGCACCGCCTGTCGCCTGAAAGGACTTTGACCTCACTCAGATGCTGCGTCCCAATTCGCATACTATCCGTCCTACATAGTATTCGAAAATAGAATTAGTACGTCCCAAATCGTAGTATGTTGAAATGAGTGTTTCAAAGATACCCGGATGGTCTACTTTTTCCGGGTCAGAATCCGAAGTGTAGATCGATGCTCACTCTAACGGCTGATATTGCGCGTTGGACGAGGATTCGGTTAGAACTACAAACACGAGTAAAAAGTGTTAAACTACAGACACGTAGTCGATACGGACGACGCGCGAGTCCCCGCGGTTTTGTAGAGAGGTTTAGATAAAGAGCTTTGAGTGATTAATTATCAGTATCTAACCTGACGAAAATGAATTTATTCAATGTTGTCCACATTATATTGCATTTGCAGCAGCATTGTGAACTTTTGGAAAGACACGTTTAGCCATTACGTTTTAAATGCATCATTATTCTCAAATTGCAAACACGAGGAGAGCATGAAAGACTAACACAGTCTCATCCCAAAAAGTCATATAACTGACGTCTTGGGACGTCTTTTGACCATACGTCAATATCCGCCTTTTTAGAGCCCCCTTAAACGTCGGTAGATGGCGATCCCGGGCCGTCATACAACTGACGCCTTACCTTTAACGTCAGTTAGGTGACGGGTTAGGTTTAGGGTTAGGTTTAGGTCTGGGGTAGAGTTAGGATCCCATAACCTCATCTACCGACGTTTAAGGGGGCCCTAAAAAGGCGAATATTGATGTATGGTCAAAAGACGTCCCAAAACGTCAGTTATATGACGTCTTGGGATGAGACCGGGTTGGAAAGACCCACAACCTGCAGATGAACGTGCTCTCCGAAACAGTAGGAAATGAAATTAGATAGAATGGAGGATTTTAACTGTGACAAGATGATTGACAGGGCAGTTTACGGTGACAGGATGCACGTAGCACGCGACAGAGCTGTCCGTTAAAGATGACGTGATAGTATGTCCCAAAGCTTGCCTACTCTTTTGCTACACACTTAAAAGTATGTACTTTTTCCTCACAAAAAGAGTACATACTTTTGGGCGTAGTATAAGTAAGCGAATTGGGACGCAGCAAGAGCCTCCGTTTGTCAGACAATATTCTGCTGTGCGTAAATGTTACTTGACTGTGATTAGATTTAGAGGTCTATATTTGAACATGTCTTTAGAGGACTAGGAAGAAACCACGAAATTCATATGGATTAGGTGATATTTTTTTGTGATTAACTTTTTAAAACGTAGCGTTTTGAGAAGACATAGTGTTGATTTTACCTAGCTTCTTCAAGTTTGCATGGCGTCGTGTGACATTTGACCTCATTATGTTGTGATTCTAGGTAAGATTTGTATTACATTAATGTTACTTGTCTTTGGCAGTAGTATTTTTGACATACAGTCTAACAACAGCACGTCTTTTTCAGTTCAGCTACATTCAATTTGACCAATCATAGCCAAGCTTTTCAAGTGAAGTCGAAGCAGACTCGAAGAGATGAAGATGCTGCCTAATAGATGTTACTGGTAAGTTTTAGTTTTTTGCTAAATAAACAGATCACTATTTAGATTTTTAATCTCAATAAATCTTTTTTTTAAAATCTATGTGGATACATTTGCTTGTCTTATACAAATATACAAATATAAAACATTGTCCAATGCATCTGCTAATTAGTCATTATAACATGTACTGTACAACATTGCATTAACATTATTTTTATTTGCAAAATGAAGCTCTGTATTTATTTCTGATTTCTTGAAAAAAATTGGTGTCATTATGTCTTTCTTTGAAAAGTTTTGGGGAAAAATACATGTTATGAGCAAAGTTACTTTGTCTTGAGCTGACCATTAATGGTAGTGTGTGTTGATTGGTGTTTATAGTAGTTCAACAACTTCAAGCTTGACTTTTTTTTTTCATATTAATATTTGTTGTTTTTCAGACAGCTGCTATAAGAAAAATTGAAATTGGAAAGAAAACGCAATTCTAATGCAGATGTCTGGCCACTTAAGTTAAATTCAACCAGAGGTTTGCGACTTCTTCTGTCCGTTATCTTGTAATACTGGAATGCTGTGACATTTAATTAAAACAGTGTAATGTCCTAATATTTTTCATAATGAGTTACTAGAAAGTGTACTTTTTTCAAGTGTGTAAAGTTTTATTGTGAAAATTGTTATCAGCATAATGTTAGTATAGTAAACGTGCAATATATTCCCAATGTACAATTCTGTGTAAGTATTGGCAATGTACTATTGAAAATGTAGATTTACTGTATTTATTGACCAATAAAGTACTTTTTTCACCTGGAAAGTGTGTTGAGTAGTCCCTTATTTAACTCAGCCTTCAGTATACTGGTAGCCTACATGCTAACCAAAAAGTAGCCTAGCAGAGTAATAACAGATATTGATAAGTAGCTAAAAAGTGTACTTTCTTACTAATTTGAATAAACCCAAAGTAGAACTGAGCATACTATCATCACAATACTAATATTTTAAAAGTATAATGCTTGTATATTTGTACGACATTCAAAGTGCATTTTAAATGTACTTCTAACACAGATATAGTACACTTAATGCTTATTAATCAAGCATGTATATACATACAGCCATATACTTCAAGTATACAAAGTATACTTGAAGTGGTTCCACTTTAGCACGTAAAAGTACACTAAGTACACTTCAAATTGTGCTTTTCTACAATGAAATTACAACTAAAATATATTGAGTACAGCTTTGGATGTATTATGTTCAGGACAAACGTAATAGCACTGCAATAGTATTAGGTTAAGGACCAACGTAATAGCACTGCTTATATGTTGGCATGTAACATAATTGCGATTTGCAAAATAGTTTCCTCAGAACATATTTCGTGTGATACATAGTTGCGATTGTGAGCCATTTCTCCCATAACTGAAAGAAGAGAGTTGACTTGAGGGAAGCACAAAGAGCTTAACCTCCCAGTGCTTTCCATGGTGACAGACTGCCGGACACAATGGGGTTCCACTCAAAAAAAAAAAAAAAAAAAAAAATGATTGCAAGTGTCCTGGAGCAGCAAAATGCTTTGTCCAAGGTTCTCTCTACAGATCGCAAAGGGCAACACTTACTGCCCTCATGGCAGGACCTGGAGGTCCTGGAATCTGTGAACAAAGCACTGAGCCCACCCCAGGACTTCACGGATGCCCTGTTAGGTGAACACTATGTGAGCATATCTTATTGTAAAGCCTGCTCTGCTTCTTTTGAACACCTCAGTGCTGGCTGAAGAGGAAGAGGACACTGGCCTGACCAAATCACTGAAATCAAAAATTCTGAACTACCTTAACAAGAAATTTGAAGTCACGCAGGACCTGCTAAACATGCCTACATTTCTAAACCCAAGGTTCCGAACACAATATCTCTGCAGAAGAGACACTGAACATAAAGGAACGAGTCATCTCTGAGTTGATAGTGTGGAAGTGGAACAACTATAGTGTAAATTGTTGTATAGTGCAAAATGTAGTTACATAATTTCTGTTACACATGTGTACTTAGTAAAGTGAAAAAAGTGTTGCTACCAATGTCCTGTTACACATTAGTACTTATACATATCATCATGTGGGTTGTTACATATGTGTAGTTACACAAATATTACAGCTGTAGATACTATGTATAAATGTGTAAGTACACTGTAGTTACATGTACACATCTAGTTACCTTGTAAGTTCACATGTATTTGAGTCACTCAATATAAAGTGGGACCAAAAAAAATTAAAAAAATAAACAAATACCAGAAAGACTCATTGTTCTTTTCCTTGGCAATAACATATAGCAAAATGTGAAGACAACTTTTAATTTAAAGTTTTTTCTATATACATGTTTAGTTTCAGTGCCAACCCCCCAAAAAATTATGCAAATCTTTATTATTTTATGTTTGATACAACCTATAATATAAAATTGATGTAAGCGACCCTGGTGTTATTATATAAAGAAATGATAATTAAGGACCATTTACTTCACAAATATGTGGATTTTAAGGAAAACAAGATTATAAAAACATGGCCTTAGCACTCTGGGCAAATGAGAACAGTCTCCATACATGTCCAGATCACACACTGCCAGAGCTACTTATCCCAGTAGTACATGCATTACTGCAATTCTTGACTGAACACATGGTATTCTACCGTGAACTACTGTGCACAAAAGTAAATTACAGTATATTACTGCACAGGAAATTACTATAGATTTAACATGTGTTTTTAACAGTGTGGGAAATCATTGTGTGCAAAAGCGCAGCAAAGAACATTTCTCATTTGCAGAGAGATTTGGAACAACATGAGGGTGATTAATAACAGAACTTTCATTTTTGGGTGAACTTACTGTAAGCAATCTGATGTCTCATCTATACTCATGCAGCCTCAGAGTTTTTTCTTTATCTTGCCTTTAGCCTTTTAAATATTTATCTTTCTCAGTATTCATATATCAGCAACCCCATTCCTGCATTCTTTGAGATCCCCAAAGTGAAATAATTTCTTTGCTCTTAATTTTCTGTTCCACTCATTGAAAGCACCTTTAAAGCTGTCCAACCTGCCTCATTCAAATCCTCTTCTCTGGAGTTGAAAGTCTACTAGCTTACTATGGCCTTGCCTTCATAAAATATGTATTATTGTGATGTTCTATTCTTTTTGAGGGTGTAGGGGGCAGCATGTATTTGGAGATTGTATCCATGATTTACAGCACTTCAGACTTACCAGCTTCCCATACCCTGCAATGCCATGTTCAAAGAGACATCAACTAACAAGAAAACCATGGCCAGTCAAGCTCCTCTGAGAGATAGGGCTGCCATGCTTTCAATGTTGGTAAATTAATATGATGTAGCCTACAGACAAACAGAAGATGAGCATCTTCGTCTGATTGAGCAATCCACACTGTTTTTGAGTTTTTATGATGTTATCAATGTTGTTGTTGTTTTTTGTTTTAAAAAAACCCTGTAACAACTAGGGCTGTCAACTTATTTATTTAGTACAAAATTAACTACAAAATTAACATATTTAATCATGCCCCAACCTGTATATAACCTGTGCTATATTTTTGTCTGATTGGATTTTTCAAAAAAACAAACAAACAAACAATACTGTTTATTTTATACATCCAATGTTTTTTGTCTGAAGATAAAGCCATTGTCACAGGGTGTGGTGCAGGGGTGCAGGAGTGCAGGACGAAGGAGCGGGAGGAATCCAGATTGACATCAAACACGGGTTTATTTTAAACATACAGGCAGGAAGGCAGGTAAACAGGAGCACACATCGGGTAACATAAACATAAGAACAACATCGACTGACCAAGACAGACTGAAAATGATGGAACTAAATAGACAGAGGAATCAAACTAAATGGAGTGCAAACAGGTGAAAATGATGACGAACAGACGAGGAACAGGTGGCTGATGAGGGGGTGAGATCAGGAGAGGAAACAAAAGGATCCGGGGAAGCGTGGTGCAGATGACGAGACAAACAGGTGACGACGAAGACTGTGACATCACTCCCCCCTCCCGGTAGGCGTGACCTCACGCCGTAACATCAGCGGGGAGGGGGGGTGGGCGCCCTGGAGGCTGTGGAGGACGTGGTCAGGCGCAGGCAGCCCCCCAGGGCGGAGCAGGATGAGGGCGTGGCCAGGGCGGAGCAGGATGAGGGCGTGGCCAGGATGGAGCAGGATGAGGGCGTGGCCAGGGCGGAGCAGGATGAGGGCGTGGCCAGGGCGGAGCAGGATGAGGGCGTGGCCAGGGCGGAGCAGGATGAGGGCGTGGCCAGGGCGGAGCAGGATGCGAGGACCCTTCGGGTGGCCACGGCGGTGAGAGCCCTTCAGGCGGCCGTGGCGGTGAGAGCCCTTCGGGAGGCCACGGTGGTGAGAGCCCTTCAGGTGGCCGTGGCGGTGAGAGCCTTCGGGAGGCCACGGCGGTGAGAGCCCTTCGGGAGGCCACGGCGGTGAGAGCCCTTCGGGAGGCCACGGCGGTGAGAGCCCTTCGGGAGGCCACGGCGGTGAGAGCCCTTCGGGAGGCCACGGCGGTGAGAGCCCTTCAGGCAGCCGTGGCGGTGAGAGCCCTTCGGGAGGCCACGGCGGTGAGAGCCCTTCGGGCGGCCACGGCGGTGAGAGCCCTTCAGGCGGCCGTGGCTGGGACACTGGGCCCCCCCCAAAAAATATTTGGGTTGAGGCCCCGGGTGAAGGGCAGATGGGGAGTGGATGGTCTCGGGCTGGACGGTCTGGATGGTCTCGGGCTGGAGGGTCTGGACGGTCTCGGGCCGGACGGTCTGGACGGTCTCTGGCCGGACGGTCTGGCCGGTCTCTGGCTGGACGGTCTGGCCGGTCTCTGGCTGGACGGGCTGGACGGTCTCTGGCTGGACGGGCTGGACGGTCTCTGGCTGGCCGGTCTGGACGGTCTCTGGCTGGACGGTCTGGACGGTCTCTGGCTGGATGGTCTGGACGGTCTCTGGAGGGCTGGACGGAACCAGCAGTGAAGAGCACACAGACTCTGGAGGACTGGACGGAACCAGCAGTGAAGAGCATATAGTCTCTGGAGAGCTGGACGGAACCAGCAGTGAAGAGCATACAGTCTCTGGAGGGCTGGACGGAACCAGCAGTGAAGAGCATACAGTCTCTGGTGGGCTGGACGGAACCAGCAGTGAAGAGCTTACAGTCTCTGGTGGGCTGGACGGAACCAGCAGTGAAGAGCTTACAGTCTCTGGTGGGCTGGACGGAACCAGCAGTGAAGAGCTGACAGTCTCTGGTGGGCTGGACGGAACCAGCAGTGAAGAGCTTACAGTCTCTGGTGGGCTGGACGGAACCAGCAGTGAAGAGCTTACAGTCTCTGGTGGGCTGGACGGAACCAGCAGTGACGAGCGTTCAGTCCCTGGATGGCTGGACGGAACCAGCAGCGAAGAGCATACGGTCTCTGGAGAGCTGGACGGAACCAGCAGTGACGAGCATACAGTCTCTGGAGAGCTGGACGGAACCAGCGGTAAAGAGCATACAATCTCTGGAGAGCTGGACGGAACCAGCGGGGAAGAGCATTCAAACTCTGGAGAGCTGGACGGAACCAGCGGCGAAGAGCATTCAATCTCTGGAGAGCTGGACGGAGCCAGCGGTGAAGAACATTTAGTCTCTGGAGAGCTGGACGGAACCAGCAGTGACGAGCATAAAGTCTCTGGAGAGCTGGACGGAACCAGCGGTAAAGAGCATACAATCTCTGGAGAGCTGGACGGAACCAGCGGGGAAGAGCATTCAAACTCTGGAGAGCTGGACGGGACCAGCGGTGAAGAGCATTTAGTCTCTGGAGAGCTGGACGGAACCAGCGGTGAAGAGCCTTTAGTCTCTGGAGAGCTGGACGGAACCAGCGGGGGAAGCTCGGGCTCGGCAGGGCTGACGGTGAGCGCAGGCTTTCGGGGGACGAGCATCAAACGGGGGCGCCGAATCGGGTGGAGAATCCCCTGGAAAATCACGGCGTCCATGTTGCTTTGCGGTCAGTCGATCTGTCACAGGGTGTGGTGCAGGGGTGCAGGAGTGCAGGACGAAGGAGCGGGAGGAATCCAGATTGACATCAAACACGGGTTTATTTTAAACATACAGGCAGGAAGGCAGGTAAACAGGAGCACACATCGGGTAACATAAACATAAGAACAACATCGACTGACCAAGACAGACTGAAAATGATGGAACTAAATAGACAGAGGAATCAAACTAAATGGAGTGCAAACAGGTGAAAATGATGACGAACAGACGAGGAACAGGTGGCTGATGAGGGGGTGAGATCAGGAGAGGAAACAAAAGGATCCGGGGAAGCGTGGTGCAGATGACGAGACAAACAGGTGACGACGAAGACTGTGACAGCCATGCGGTGCAACAAACTAAATCATGTGGTGCAACCAGCATGCAAGAAAAAACAAATCTTTCAAAATATTACATTATATAACTTTTTTACAGTATTGAAACATCAATGATATTTATTTTGCATTTATGTATTTGACAGATGTTTTTCTTTTTTATCCAAAGCATCTCTCATCACATTTAAAGGGATAGTTCACTTTGAAATGAATTTTTGATATGTTTTAGCTTACCTCAAGGGCATCCAAGATGTAGGTGTCTTTGTTTCCACAGTATTTTCAATTTTGACATTTTTCAGTGAAACCGTTGTTGTCTATCAGTCATACGCTGGAAGCAAAGGGGGTCCACCAAAAAGCATGCACAGAGAAGTCAAAATTAAACATGATTTAATGACTCGTAAATGTAAGTACACATTGATGGCCTAAGACACGAAACGAGCGGTTTTTGTGAGAAAACGAACAGTATTTATATCGTTTTTACCTCGTGTAATCCAAGTGATCTGAATCAGTTGTTCAATGTCCAACTGAACCGAACTGAATCAGTTCAAAGTTACGCTGGAAGTGATGGCTGGATTGAGGACCCCCTTCACCTCCAGTCTGACAGACAACAACGGTTTGACCAAAAAATGTCAAAATTGAAAATGCTGTGGAAACAAAGACACCTACATCTTGGATCCCCTTGAGGTAAGCTAAAACATATCAAATTAATTTCAAAGTGAACTATCCCTAAGGTATATATTTTTCACATGAATTAGTTCACACCATTTAAACTACAGGAATATTACGAATTTATGAATGAATAATTCATAATATTTGTATAGCCTACTTTTACCTTAAAATATATTTTTAAATACTTTTACCTTTGTTACGTGTTCAAAGATGTAAAAGGGGATGATTACATAACATTTATGTGAGACACTGTTGCTCTGTGTGGATGCAGGAAAGACAACCAGAAAACATCATTTAAACGTTTAAGGAAAAACGTTTTAAGGAAAAGGAAAACGTTTATTCTCCTGAATGAATGAATTAAACATGTTCACTTAAATTATATAACAAATTCGTTAGAAGAAAAATAAATAAAATACACGAGAGAGAAAAGAAATTAGGAAAAACAAGAGTGTCGCCAAATTAATAAAATAAGCAAAACATAACTGATATCTAATTTTAAGAATACCCGCTAAACTAACTGCCACAAAAGGAAAATGTAGAAAGAAAACCGAATTCTTCAGCGGAATAACGCCACCTTAATTAAACCACACTAAATAAAAACAAAAATACAATAATGGCGAACACTCCACGCATAACTAACACACGATGATTCCTACCTCCCGTTCTATGATTTCGCAACAGAGAGCTCAATGCTTAAGATGTAATCGGATCGGCTAGGCATCTCTAATGTCTTATCAAAACTCAGGTCAGGCAAAAGCATTTACTCAATCATCAATCATAAAGACATAGCGTAAATCGTGATAACGTTTCGACAATGTGCTCAGCAAGTTGGGTGAGATCTGCGAGGATCTCACTTCTAAACAGTGAAATAACAAAATCAATGATGCAAACTTTATCAGATATGAGACAAAATACAATTCAGTTGTAAAGCAGCAGTACTTTCATTATCAAGCTCAAGCCAGATCAGTGTTGGTTCAGTTTAATAACTGTATTAATGTTGCAAAAAGTAGTTTATTCAGTGTAGTGAAGCCTTTCCTTTATTGACCTCCATTAAAAAAAGCCTCTTGTTTCCTTCCCTGCATACTGCAGTGTTATGCTTCTTTTTTTTCTTTCCAACCATGGAGAGTTTCCTCAAAGCAACTTTGTTCAGGATTACTAGAAAGCTACAGACAAGTGAGATTGATCAGAGTTGGAGCTAAACGCTGCAGGAATCTTGAGGGCATTGGATTAGAAATGCTCAGTGAAACTCGAGGGCAGAGTTGCCCAGCCTTGCTCTAGGATGTCTTCAGAGGTTGGATAGTGCCTTATTCCTGTCAAGGTTCTGTCACTTCTGTCTGGATTATATTTCTGTTGGTGACAGAACTCTGACATTACTGGTTTATCCTGTTTTTATGTTAGTCTGGTTTATTGTGAGCACATGGTTTCTTTGTATTTCTTGTGCCATCTTGTCTTGTTGCTCTCTTGTCAATTGTCAGCCCCTCCCATCTTGTTACCTGATAATTGATTATTCTTCTCCACCTGTTGTTTGTTACCTTCCTTGTTTGTTCCCTATTTAGTCTCCCCGTGTTTGCAGTCCTGTGCTGGTTTGTTCAATTGGTCTTGGCTTAAAAGCATTTGCACAAAGAGCACATCATATAATGTAACTGTGTTAATTGCGTTAAATAATGCTTACCTCGGATTGTTCTTTTCCCTTTCCTACCAGTGATTACTCAACTTCCCACTTCTACAACCTGCGCAGAGATCAACAGCGCAACTGGGATGTAGGCTGCCAGGTTAAACTCACAAATGGGTTGAAATTTGTATGATGTGTTGATTGCGTGAGTAGGATGGGTTTCATACTAGATCTGCGTACTGGACAAACTTGGAATAATATATTGATGTGATTATTCATATAACAATGTTTGGGCCATACAAATTACAGGATTTTCATGGGAGAAATTACAAAATGCGACTATTGACTGGTATCCTATGCCATAGTGGCTGGTGAGCAAAAAAGTTAATGTCAAGCCCTGATCTTCATCATTGTTTTTCAAAAAGCTTTTGAAATATATTTTTCAAGGTTGTTGCGTTCCACGTGTATTTTTTTTTTGTTTGTGTTTCTGTTCTGTCTCTATTCATTGATTTCAGGTGGTGACCGAACATTGGCTGTTTGCGGGTACATGACGTGATTGGGGGTGGCGTCACCATCTGCGCAACCAATCCACTGCTCTGCTGTGGCTTTAAAAGGCCCATTCATAAATATTTACTGTGAAGCTGCAAAGACAATCTGTATTGTATATAATAACACTATATAAATAAAAGTGACAACTTTTGTGGGAAAAGAGCTTTAAAAAAATTAATTGTCTTTTAAATAATCTTTAACATGTTAATACATTTACGAAAAATAAAACTTCAATAACTGGACTTTCGCAAAAAAGCACAGCAGTAATGACTTTGTGAATTTCTTTACTACAAGATTGATAATATAAGAGAGAAATTTACATATATGCTATGTGGTCTCCCTGAGGAAAAATTGGATTCATTCATTGTTATAGCCAGGAGAGGAAGAACTTGTTAAATTATCTAAATAGACAACATGGATGTTAGACCCATATACTGTACCGATTAAACTGCTGAAAGAGATGTCCCAGAGGTCCCAGATCCTCTTCTTAATATCATTAATTTAAAAAAGGCAGTATCCTCAACTATGTTTCTTTTTAGAAAGAAATTATATCTGGAAAGATTTCCAGTAAGGATTTAGACCGTACCATAGTACTGAGACCTTTCTCTTTTGAGTCACAAATGATTTGCACTTATCATCCGATCATGCTTGTATGTCTCTATTAGTGTTACTAAGATCTTAGTGCTGCATTTGATACCATTGACCACTATATTCTTTTACATAGACTTGAAAATTATGTTGGCATTAGTGGAATTGCATTAGCATGGTTCAAAATTATACTTTATCTGATGTTATCAGTTTGTAGCAGTAAATGAACAGATGTCTTATCGATCACAAGTTCAGTATGGCGTACCACAAGGCTCAGTACTAGGACAGTTTTCTGTTCACTCTGTACATGCTACCATTGGGAGATATCATTAGGAAGCA
>NW_024121143.1:92646-133351 GCF_016745375.1 Pimephales promelas
AAAGAGACTGGGTGGGACAAGTGTATGGCTCGTCATTCACCAGTAAAAGTAGGGGAGTTGTCATTCTTGTAAATAAATGTATTCCATTATCAGATATTAAAACATATTCCGATAAATCAGGACGGTTTATCCTGCTCAAAGCTACACTAGCTGGACAACCAATTACGCTTATGAACGTCTATATTCCCCCTATTCAATCCAATGAGTTAATTACACAGATGTTTTCTAAGTTTGCTGAATGGCAGTGTGAACATAGTGTAATCGCTGGTGATTTTAACTGTACGCTGCTACCAAAACTTGACAAATCACTACCATCTAGTGATTGTCCTTCCAACAGAGCACAAGCTCTGAATGGGATGTGTGAAGAAATTGGTCTGGTAGATGTTTGGCGAGCACTTCATCCCAGAGATAGAGAATACACGTTTTTTTCTGGAGTCCTAAAACCGCAAGCAGAATAGACTACGTTTTTTTCTCTCAAGATTTCACTCCAAAACGTAACAGACTGTAATATTGGCAACATTGTAATTTCGGATCATGCTCCCGTTTTTCTTAGGTTAGACCTACCCAACCAAATTTACCACCCGGCTTCCTGGAAATTCAAACCATGGCTCGTTCATGACCCAAATTTCGAATCCTACCTTAAAGAGCAAGTTAAGCTATTTCTTATGGACAATAGAACACCAGAAGTGTCTCCTAATTTGCTCTGGGACATGGATAAAGCATATATTAGGGGATTAATTATATCCTATGTATCCAATCAGAAAAAAAAAAGCAGATGGCGGATCAGAGAAAATTAGAAATTACTCTCCATGATTTAAAAATAAAATATAACACTTGCCCCTCAGATATGCTTCTTGCTGAGATAGAAACTGTCAAAACCTTTCTTGAAGCAATACTTACTAATAAAGCTGAAAAGTCTGTTTTCTTTGCTAGACAGCGAATGTATGAATTTGCCAGCTCTCTGCCCAACTTCGATTTACACTGGAATGGCACTTGAACGATCCAAACTCAACTTGGATTAGCGCAGAAGCCGCAACTCTTGGGCCAATTCCTCTACGGAATCTACTATATCTGTCGCCCAAAAAACAGCGGACTTTAACTAAAGATAATTTCATTCATAAAAATATGATAAAAATATGGAGATTAGTACGCAAAAGAGAAGGGCTTGGCTCCCACCTTTCACTACTCGGACCCTTGCATAATAACCCAGATTTCCCCCCGTGAATGAATGATGGCCTAATACATTTGAAAGATAAAGGAATACATGTCATAGGAGATTTGATGGAAAATAATCAGCTAATGACCTTTGAACAATTCACTGCAAAATATGATATCAATAAGAAGCTCTTCTTGGTATACCACCAAATACGCAGCTTCATAACAAAAAATCTCGGAGTCTATTCAAGTGGTCTATGCGTGTCCCCAATTGAGGAACAATTAAATAAACTTACGTCATCTCGATCTGCATCCAAAATCTTCTATGACATTTTGATTAGAGCAAATACAGATAGTTCAGATAAAAAGGACTTTGGAAAAGTTCAGTTAGGGGAAAAGGACTTTGGGGAAGAAATTCAGACAACTGATTGGGAAGCCGTATGTGAGATGCCCTCCTATCTAACCAATAACTCAGCCTGGGAAATGCAATTTAAAATCGTTCATCGTTTACATGTGACTCCAGCCCAAAGACATAAAGTGAACCCAAAACTCTCCAACCTCTGTAACAAATGTAGAAGACTAGAAGGAACCCTCTTCCACTGTTTCTGGAGTTGCTCAACAATACAACTATTTTGGATGGGAATCCTAAAGGAACTTGAGAGCATATTTCGCTGCTCATTACAATTAGGACCAAAGACATGTTTGCTCGGGATGAGCCAGGAACTCCCTTCCAAATTCCAAGGGGCACACCTTCTTCAAATCCTACTAACTGTGCTCGCAAATGCATACTCGTATGCTGGATAACAGATCAAGCCCCATCAATAGCACAGTGGATTAACACAGCCAAAGGCCTTATACCATATGAAGCTTTTTCAAAGCATTAAAAGATAAACCTTTTAAATTTTATAGAGTATGGGACCCTTTCTTCACTTATCTTGGGATGGGAGAGTTACATTTGCTAGCGCTGGGAATACAGAACCTGGTATGGAAGGATTGAATAACTGCCCAAGTCTGATGTTATTTATTGGTATGCTTATCTGATTGTTTTTTTTTATTATTATTTTATTTATTTATTTATTTTTATTATTATTATTATTTCTTTTTTCCTCCCCTCCTTCTTGTGTGGTAATTATTTGTGATATATATTGTGATAATTTACTTTAGTGTGTATTCTGTGGAGAATAGCCATCTGGGCAATCTGTCTTAGCTCGGACTGGCCAACTTTGTCTAAACCCTGTCAATGTCAAAAGCTTGAATAAAAAAAATAAATAAATAAATAAAAAAAGACAGAGGCCACTTAATGAAAGTGCGGGGCGTGTGCTTGCGTTTGATTCAGCGAGAATGTCAGCGCGGCCTTGATTTGGCGGCTTTACTTCCTGCTCACAACTGCGCATGTCTAGTCCCGAAAACGCAAGTGCGCAGACTCAAGTTCCAAGATGTCAGTGCCATATCGAGACATTGGTGGCTTCAGTTCTCTCTGATGGAAAAGAGCGAAGAGGCGTCGTCCATCTTTTTTTACAGTCTATGGTCTGGACCAATCAGACACACACAAATTATTTATTATATTTAAAGGGCGCCTATTATGCCCCTTTTTACAAGATGTAATATTGGTCTCGGTTGTCCCCAGAATGTATTTGTGAAGTTTCAGCTCAAAATAGCCCACAGTTCATTTATTATAACTTTTGAAAATGTCATTTTGGGGCCTGTTTGAAAATGAGCTGTTTTGAGGCATGCCACTTTAATGCAAATGAGCTGCATATCCCCGCCCTGCCTTTGGATGAGGGCGTAACTTGATACCTATGGAAGTCGGTCTAAGCAGAAGGGGAGAGTGAGAGACGCGCTGTTTTGTCTGTCATTCAGCGTACGTTTGAATCGGAATAAATAAATAGCACGAAGAGACTCCGGCAGAATAAACACAAATGAGAATGGACCAGTACGTCTCGGTAAGGTTATTTAATACATTTATGTACTTTAGCTTTGTAATCGCGTCATCTTTGCAAGTATGGTGGAGCAACACACACACACAGACACACAAACACTGGCGCATTTTTCTTAAACTAACGTTACATACACATTCTGTGATAAAGTTTGCTACGTAACTTACAAGCCAAATTACATTTATGCGAGGGACCTGTGGCGTCATGTTTACTTGTCATACAGGTGCTTCTGTGGCAAATGTGAGAAGATGGCTAACTTACAGAACAAGAACATATATGCAGTTTTTAATACAATATCTTTAAATATATATATATATATTTATAAATGTGTGGTTACACAGTATACAAACAAGGTTTAAATTATATACACAGACATCCTATGACGACAACAACTTTAGACGCATTTGTTATTGAATTGGCTGACATCGACTGAAAAGACTATTTGCTCAAAAATCATAAAATACACTTACTGTTACTGGATGTGACGGTGGATCGCAAACAGTAGATGACGATCCACACTTGAGGATTAACTTTTAAGCCACAACAACAGGATTAACCCACAAGTCCACGACAGAACACTTAAGTTATGTTTCCAAGAGACATTACAGGCTGTCGTTGGAGGATGATGTGTACAGATCACCGAGGGCGGGGTCAAGGCCACAGCCACACTGTCAATCAAACCCCTTGCTCACTTTCTACGTCACAAAGAGCTGAATCTCAGAACAGCTCGTTCTGAGACAGTGCACATGATTTATTGAGATTGTAAAAAAAACACTGGGTGGATTTTTATCATTCTAGGGTGGTTTTGCTCACACACTGCCAACACACATTTATGTTCAAACACCATGTAAAAGTGAATTTTCCATAATAGGTGCCCTTTAATGAATAATCCAGCCAACTCACTATCCCAACAAAAGTCTGTGAGACTTCCCCCAAATCAAGCCAACACAATGGCAGAACACTGGCAGTTTTACGACCCAAAAGAATGTGCAGGGAATTGTCCCCTAATTTTTGCTGAGAAGAAGAAACGAACCCTTTTAATCCTATATAATTTATATCAGTGGTTCTCAACTCCAGTCCTAGGGACCCACTGCTCTGCACATTTTGTATGTCTCTCTTTTCTGACACACTCAGTTCAGTTCATAAAGTCTATCCCAACGAGCTGAGGATCTGAATCAGGTGAGTCAAATAAGGGAGACACAATATGCTGAGCAGTGGGTCCCGAGAAGTTGAGAAATGAAAGCTTTAGCTTAAGTTCCGTCAGGAAGACTCAATCAGCGTGTCATGTATTATCTCATTCCTATCCAATCAGCTGTTAACAGTCACAGTATAAAAGATTAGGTACTTACACTTGTATGAGTTCACAGATGCTGACGCTGCCATTCACCTCCATCCTCCCCAACCACCACCAAGATGGTACCTTCCCCTCCATCCTCCTCATCACCACCACCAGGATGGTCCCTTCCTTACCTCCAGGGGGTTGACTGTGCCCCCGTCTTCATCTCAGGCGGGACATGCAGATTCGGCTAACCTCGCTTTGCTCGCTAAGGACGGGGCCTACGCCAAAGAAATCATACATTTATGTTTGCTGAGCTGTCAATAAATGTATACTGCTTTTCAATTTATCTCCAGAGTCTTTCTGGTAGAACCGCTGATCTATATAACCATTTGATAAATGTATTAACATGTATCTAATTTTACATCTCATAATTTTTCTTTTATGTCATTTGGCCTATGCCTTCATTCTTCTTCTAAACTATTTTGGTTTGAGACATAACTTACATACTATGGTTAACCAAAATCAAATGTGTAGCATGATTTCCATTACATGAGAGTAGATGTTAAAGGGGGAGTTGACAGCGATTTCACTTTTTTCATTTTAAATAGTGTGTAATGTTGCTGTTGGTGCATGAACAGTATCTGCAAAGTTGCAGCGCTGAAAGTTCAGTGTAAGCAGAGATATCGTCTTATAAAAATCAGGAAGTATAATTGCCTACAAAAACGACTCGATTGGGACTACAGCTGGGTTATGGTACGTCACTAACCCATACATTTGCATCAACCACTCCCTCCGGAATATGCAGAAAAGGGCATGCGCATATTTCTGCAGATCCAGCAGCTCCAGCAGCTCGTCGAGTGTGTTGTTCACGCAGCTGTCAGGTCTTATGTCTTCAAGCTTCCCACAGACACTGTACTTCGTCAACAATGGATACTATTTATGTTTGATTATGTTCCTGAAAATGACGATCGTAATCTAGCTCTCTGTGCTGGGCATTTTACGGAAGACAGCTTCCAGAATCTCCACCACCGGATTCAACAACTAAAACATGAAGCAGATCCAACTTTAAAACCAGAGGCAGCTGTTGTTGGGCCACAACCTGTAAGTAGGCTAAGACTTAATCATTTGAAATGTATTTGCATGTATAATTCCAGACGTAGCCGTTGTGTTTTATTTTTTTCAAATGCCAGCGCTGGCTTTATAGCCACTAGGCTATTAGTTATGATATTTTGTGTCTACGACAAATGCGTAGAAACATGAATTTTGTATAAGTACTAATGTTGTAAATGTATTTTTCATGTATATATGCTTTATGACGTTATTTTCGATTTGATCAAGAACGTAAACTTGCCAACGCTGTTTGAGTATGACATTAGTAGCCAGTCAGTTGCTATTGTTGCCAATCAGATGCTATTGTGTAAAACAAACGTGTATAAAGATAAACAAAATGTGGCAAATTATCATTCAGAAACGTTTATTAAGAGCCGTGTGTGGTGAGGTTCTGTTTGACTCTCTTCATCGCGGCTTACTCTGTCTGATTCTGCCTCAAACTGATACTGCAGTTCGACGCATATTTACAACTGGACCGGAGCTCATGACGTACCCGTTTCGCCCATAAAGGTAATGGGCGTTAAATTACCGGACAACGTAAGCAACAGTTTAGCCAATCACAACACACCGGGCCAAGCTAACCAATCTGAGCCCACTACGTGTTTCTGAGGGAGTGGTTTCATAGACTCAGGAAGTCAACCGCTTGTTCGAGGACAGAAGAGAGTGCGGCTGACAATAAACGTGAAGTTTATGAAAAATAAGACTTTTTAAAAATGAAAAACCACGAATACATGTTATATTGCATCCCATGAACACAATTATGTAAAGAAAAAAAGCAGTCAACGCCCCCCCCCCCCCCCCTTTAAAACTGCATGCTGATTTATACTATGCTTTCGCCAAGGTAAGCTAAGACGTAGCTTTACAGTAAACTATGCTTATCCATCCATTTACGCTTCTTTCCATATGGTGGTGTGACTCCCCTTCTGTCCCACGTAAACGGCTGCAGTGTACTCGCCGCATCAGCACACACGACGGCTGCAACTACAGTGTGGTCTCCCTAGTGGACCACCACGACAACCATCTGGATTGAGCCGAGTAGGGGACATCTCTAGGGTCTTCAAGTGGGCACCTTCCGTCCTCAGTGTTTCGTCGACTAGCCCACGACACCTCAAGAGGGCTCGATAGTGGCCCTGGCGTTCCAGAGTCACCCCCCTCCATCCCCCACTCAGCTCAGCCCAGTTTACTGACCCCTACAGAGACCTAACCATAATCACGCGCAACCCAACCATACGTGCCAACCCGTTTGATAATGGCTGTCGAGCCCCACTTGTGCGTTATAAAGCAGTTTCAGTGACAAACGGTTCCGTATGGCATACCACCTACCGCAAACCACAATATCTGGCCAACCACCGTCTTTCAAACAATATACACAGGAAAGTAATGACTGTAATTTCAGTGCAACCTATGCAAACAGACAAGGATTCTTCAAGGATTCTACGAAACCGTAGCGTGGCGGCCTGTACATAGCCAGCTAGATTCTTTCCGTCTCAACCACAGCCAGTTCCTGCTCCTTTCTGCTGCTTCAGATAAGTTCTTTACTGTGCAACGCAACTCTTGGCCACTGAATCCGATGTCTCTGAGGAACCGGGTTGTAGAGTGTGCCACAAAACCTCGACAACCCACTTCCACTGGATAAACTTGGACTCTCCATCCTCGCTGCTCTGCCTCAGTGGCCAGATGAGCATACCGCAATTTCTTCCTCTCATATGCTTCATCTGCCGCATCCTCCCATGGCACTGTTAGCTCTATCAGCTGAACAATGCGTGCTGATCCAGACCACAAAACAATATCTGGTCGTAGGTTAGTGGTAGCAATCTCAGGTGGAAAAATAAGCCGTTGATCAAGATCAGCCAGCATCTTCCAGTCACTAGCAGTTTCCAGTTGTCATGGGCGAGAATTGGTGTTAACACCTTTTCTTGGTGGTTGCTCGCCTGGGCGGAGGAATATTGTCTTCTGCGTGTAATGTTTGGCAGGCGGCAACTTATTGGTCATACTACTCTCGCCCTCCAATGCTAAAGCCAAACATTGCAGTACTTGGTCATGGCGCCAAGTAAACCGTCCTTGGCTAAGAGCCAGCTTACATCCTGTCAGAATGTGCCTTAACGTGGCAGGTGATGAACACAAAGGACAAGAGGGATCCTCTCCTACCCAGAGGTTTAGGTTCTGCGGAGATGGGAGGACATCATATGTTGACCTTATAAGGAAACTGATCCTACTCTCTTCCATTGAGCAAAGGTCTTGCCAAGCCAACTTGTGTTGTTCCACACTCTCCCATCTCATCCACTCTCCCTGATTGGCCTAGGAAATGGCCTTTATACACCTCATCCTCTCTTCCTGCTTTCGCACCTCGTTGACTACCAGCTTCCTCCTTTGAGCTGGGCCTGCCTTGTGTCCCACAATATCCCCAATTTGAAGGGCAGCCTTTGCCTTTACTACAGATTTCTCATGTTTAGTCTCTAAAAAATCTAATCTTCGTCCTCCATTTGTTAATTTACATTACATTTTGCTATTTTTATAACAGATTAGTATTATAAGATTCTTTTCGTAAACACCCAATGAAATGAAACATTCAAATACCCATCTAGAAAACAAAGGGTCGTAAAAGGATCGTAAAATACGTGAAATACGTAAAATTCGTGATATCTTCATGCTTTAAGAAATCACTGATCAAGATCAGCGCTCTCTTGTCCTCTTGCTTTTGCTCTGAGCCCCTTGCACTCTTAGCTTCTTGCTCTCTGACTCTCTTGGTCCTGTCTGAGAAGTCCAAACGTGAAGATGATGCTGAACTAGAAGTCCCTCAAGGACTCCCAAGCTTGGGCCAGGCTGCGGCCTTGTCTTTCCATTCATCAAAAATCCTCTGACTCCCACTGGGTTTCTCTCATCACGACCACATCAGCAAAGATCAATTGGAGCCTCAACAAATTGCATCAGAACAGTCTAATGCAAATGGATGAGACATGCAAGTATCCAACATAGTCTCATGATCTTACTCTTACCCCTTTTTAAGAAGGCCGTGTGAGAACTAAACTGATAGTTTGCTCAGGCTGTTGATCGGCTGAACATCAAAAAATGCTATAACTTCTTGCTTTCCTGTATTCTACTTCAGCTCTCTTTCCCTTGGTAAACTGTTTGCATGTATTTATGTGTATGTTAGAGTAGTTTAAATGTTAAGTCTAGTTAATAAACTCTTTTTCAAATCACACATAAAGTTTTCTGTCTCAAGCTCTTACTGTATCTGGAGTCACTAATCATAGATATTGACTACTTGCTCCTAGTAAGAAAGGCATTTCCCATGTCCCAGAAATTTACATTTCTATTAATGAATTAATAACCAATATTGAGATTAGAGTTATTGGTTGTGATGTTAATGTAGCAACATCAAGTTAACCTGATTAATTGATCCAAATATTCATAATCAATTTGTATAACAAGTTATGTTTGATTATTAATATTTCATAGAGCTAGTTTGCTACATCGCAATAGACGTGAAGGACTATAATGCTTTAAGAGCTCGCTCAAGTACTGGGGAGCTAAACCATTTAGTACTTTGTAGGTAGACAACAATATTTTAAAATGTATACTCTGTTTAATAGGGAGCCAATGCAGTTTTGACAGAACTGGGCTAATATGGTCATCCTTCCTGTTTCTGGTAAAAACTCGAGCTGCTGCATTTTGGACCAGCTGTAGTTTATTTATTAAAGGCACAATATGTACGATTTTTTTTTTTTTTGCCACAAGAGGGCGCAGTTTCCAACAATAAAAAAGGCGTAGGTTGATGACGCAGTGATGAGCTGAATGATGGGACTTGCTGCCAAGCTGATGGATCTAATAATGTTTATGGATGAGTGCAAACATTCATATTTTTTAACATTACAGTGGTATGAAGCAGGTCGCGATTGCTAAAGAGATATCACACACGAGTCCGGCGGATATAAAGGAATAAGGACATTTAATTCTACCACACTACCTGCAAGTACTCACACAGGTCAGTTTATTAGACAAATTAAACAAATGAGGTAACCTCCCCGTCTCTCTCATGAGGCTGGCTGCAAAAGCGAGTCAAATCTGTATCTCCACCAAGTTAAAATGTCTAACTTCACAGCAGAAAAAAAACATGTTTACAGCCTGGTGGCAAATAGTTGTTTTGGTCTATATCGCTAATTTTGCCCTTCATGACGATTGTGCTTTTTCCGGGATTATTTCATACAATTTAATACATGTGTTATACCTTCGCCCGTGCACGCTGTTGGATTCCGTCGTGTTGAGTATGGAAAGAACGACCAGCGCTGTGTTTCCAGCTGTTTCCCTCGCATGCACTAATGGATGTCTGATGATTTCAGTGCTTTCTCTCCGTCCATGCAATAGATGCACACCCTTGAATGAGCACGGATTTCTAGTTCATTTACTTGAAGTTCTGAGGTAATATCTTTGGTTTGACCCATCTGAGGAGCTGGCGGCCAAAATCAGATTGTAAAATGGACTGAATAAAGCTCTTTACGAACTTGACGTGAGATGCCAACTGACAAATGTGCTTGCCTTGAATCACTGTCACATGCACAAGCTTAGAGCAATATTGTAAGTAACTAATTCATTTTTAACTAGCAGAATAATAATGCATCACGATGCACATAGTTGACATCTTAACTATTATAATATTTCGAAGGGCAAAAAGCATTGGCTTTACTTTTTCCATCAGCTGTCAATTCAGCGCGAGGGCAGTAGCCATAGACAGTAAAAGGCAGTAGCATAGCATTAGCACCTCAGCTCCACCCTCTTTGCCCATTTTAATTTATCCGTTAGTGACAAGAGGTGACCAGTGCCAAGATGGCGGCGGCCAGCCCCGCCCACTTTAGGCTTCAAAAACGCTCTTCAGAAACCTATGGGTGAAGTCACGGATACTACGTCCATATTTTTTTACAGTCTATGGAGGTAACGCTGCTTCGCTTGGTCTAACGTTACACTATCACGCTAAATGGCATTTAAATGTGTGTTGAAAGTTATAATGTTATACTACGTGTTAGTTTTTTGCTGTACGAAACTAGCAGTAAGCTAGATCAACATTAAAATAACATACTGACCATATCTACATTTAATCATGTTGAGCTAAAGTTATATACAGTAACATTGATTTGTTTTATGTACATTTGCTCACCTGTCTAATAAAGCTGCCAAATCGTGACTCGTGAAGCTCTGTCAAGTCCAAGTTAGGTGCGGACGCAGAGCTCTCGGCATCTCAAAAATGCCACGCTGATATTGATCCTCATTTTAGCTCTCCTTAATTGTCCCAAAGTCTGCTTGCCATGATCTATGTTTGAAAGAAACAAGAACTGCGTGCCGTTAAACATTACGCACCACGCATGGTTACGCCATGGCTATGGCAGCATGAACGGAAACCGAGGATAGTGCGGATATTACATCATTGACAGGCAACATTTTTTTCGGGGACAGCCACTTATTTAAAATTGGAATTTCTCTGAAATAAAAAAAATCTTTGGAGACTTTTGGGATATTGTAAGTACACAACTGCAGGAAATATATCACACAAGTGATTTTTGGATATTTTATTACAAAATTCTTACATATTTACTAGATTGTTGGACAGTATTGTAGGTTATTAAGTGAGGAAGTTTTTTGGCCTAACAGTGAAACAGTGAAAACTAATGCAATGCCTCCTAATGATATCTCCCAATGGTAGCATGTACAGAGTGAACAGAAACGGTCCTAGTACTGAGCCTTGTGGTACGCCATACTGAACTTGTGATCGGTAAGACATCTGTTCATTTACTGCTACAAACTGATAACATCAGATAAGTATAATTTGAACCATGCTAATGCAATTCCACTAATGCCAACATAATTTTCAAGTCTATGTAAAAGAATATAGTGGTCAATGGTATCAAAGGCAGCACTAAGATCTAGTAACACTAATAGAGACATACAAGCATGATCGGATGATAAGTGCAAATCATTTGTGACTCAAAAGAGAAAGGTCTCAGTACTATGGTACGGTCTAAATCCTTACTGGAAATCTTTCCAGATATAATTTCTTTCTAAAAAGAAACATAGTTGAGGATACTGCCTTTTTAAATTAATGATATTAAGAAGAGGATCTGGGACCTCTGGGACCATCTCTTTCAGCAGTTTAATCGGTACAGTATATGGGGTCTAACATCCATGTTGTCGATTTAGATAATTTAACAAGTTCTTCCTCTCCTGGCTATAACAATGAATGAATCCAATTTTTCCTCAGGGAGACCACATAGCATATATGTAAATTTCTCTCTTATATTATCAATCTTGTAGTAAAGAAATTCACAAAGTCATTACTGCTGTGCTTTTTTGCGAAAGTCCAGTATTGAAGTTTTATTTTTCGTAAATGTATTAACATGTTAAAGATTATTTAAAAGACAATTAATTTTTTTAAAGCTCTTTTCCCACAAAAGTTGTCACTTTTATTTATATAGTGTTATTATATACAATACAGATTGTCTTTGCAGCTTCACAGTAAATATTTATGAATGGGCCTTTTAAAGCCACAGCAGAGCAGTGGATTGGTTGCGCAGATGGTGACGCCACCCCCAATCACGTCGTGTACCCGCAAACAGCCAATGTTCGGTCACCACCTGAAATCAATGAATAGAGACAGAACAGAAACACAAACAAAAAAAAAATACACGTGGAACGTAACAACCTTGAAAAATATATTTCAAAAGCTTTTTGAAAAACAATGATGAAGATCAGGGCTTGACATTAACTTTTTTGCTCACCAGCCACTATGGCATAGGATACCAGTCAATAGACCATTTCAAAAGATGTAAACAACACTGGTCCAGAAGCACTTCCTGTTTCAGTTTGTAACTCTTTTCTTTATTTCACATGTAAAGAAAACATCTTAAAGATGTTTGTTTAACTTTTTGATTCAGTTTTAAATGTTCTGTTGGTTGTATTTTATCCCAGCTTTTATGTAGTGTTAAAAAACTGAAACAGGAAGTGCTTCTGGACCAGTGTTGTTTACATCTTGTGAAATGGTCTATAGTCACATTTTGTAATTTCTCCCATGAAAATCCTGTAATTTGTATGGCCCAAACATTGTCATATGAATAATCACATCAATATATTATTCCAAGTTTGTCCAGTACGCAGATCTAGTATGAAACCCATCCTACTCACGCAGTCAACACATCGTACAAATTTCAACCCATTTGTGAGTTTAACCTGGCAGCCTACATCCCAGTTGCGCTGTTGATCTCTGCGCAGGTTGTAGAAGTGGGAAGTTGAGTAATCACTGGTAGGAAAGGGAAAAGAACAATCCGAGGTAAACATTATTTAACGCAATTAACACAGTTACATTATATGATGTGCTCTTTGTGCAAATGCTTTTAAGCCAAGACCAATTGAACAAACCAGCACAGGACTGCAAACACGGGGAGACTAAATAGGGAACAAACAAGGAAGGTAACAAACAACAGGTGGAGAAGAATAATCAATTATCAGGTAACAAGATGGGAGGGGCTGACAATTGACAAGAGAGCAACAAGACAAGATGGCACAAGAAATACAAAGAAACCATGTGCTCACAATAAACCAGACTAACATAAAAACAGGATAAACCAGTAATGTCAGAGTTCTGTCACCAACAGAAATATAATCCAGACAGAAGTGACAGAACCCTGACAGGAATAAGGCACTATCCAACCTCTGAAGACATCCTAGAGCAAGGCTGGGCAACTCTGCCCTCGAGTTTCACTGAGCATTTCTAATCAAGATTAGATTCCTTGCCCTCAAGATTCCTGCAGCGTTTAGCTCCAACTCTGATCAATCTCACTTGTCTGTAGCTTTCTAGTAATCCTGAACAAAGTTGCTTTGAGGAAACTCTCCATGGTTGGAAAGAAAAAAAAGAAGCATAACACTGCAGTATGCAGGGAAGGAAACAAGAGGCTTTTTTAATGGAGGTCAATAAAGGAAAGGCTTCACTACACTGAATAAACTACTTTTTGCAACATTAATACAGTTATTAAACTGAACCAACACTGATCTGGCTTGAGCTTGATAATGAAAGTACTGCTGCTTTACAACTGAATTGTATTTTGTCTCATATCTGATAAAGTTTGCATCATTGATTTTGTTATTTCACTGTTTAGAAGTGAGATCCTCGCCAGATCTCACCCAACTTGCTGAGCACATTGTCGAAACGTTATCACGATTTACGCTATGTCTTTATGATTGATGATTGAGTAAATGCTTTTGCCTGACCTGAGTTTTGATAAGACATTAGAGATGCCTAGCCGATCCGATTACATCTTAAGCATTGAGCTCTTTGTTGCGAAATCATAGAACGGGAGGTAGGAATCATCGTGTGTTAGTTATGCGTGGAGTGTTCGCCATTATTGTATTTTTGTTTTTATTTAGTGTGGTTTAATTAAGGTGGCGTTATTCCGCTGAAGAATTCGGTTTTCTTTCTACATTTTCCTTTTGTGGCAGTTAGTTTAGCGGGTATTCTTAAAATTAGATATCAGTTATGTTTTGCTTATTTTATTAATTTGGCGACACTCTTGTTTTTCCTAATTTCTTTTCTCTCTCGTGTATTTTATTTATTTTTCTTCTAACGAATTTGTTATATAATTTAAGTGAACATGTTTAATTCATTCATTCAGGAGAATAAACGTTTTCCTTTTCCTTAAAACGTTTTTCCTTAACCTGTTAACTGTCACCCCCCCTTTTTTGAATGGAGACATTTAAAGAAGACATTTGGCAGATTTTTGTAGAAGTGAAATAAATTAAGAAAGTGAAACAGAAAAAAAGTTATAGAGGTTTGAGTTTATGGAAATGTACAATGCAAAAATATTAATTATTCATATTTTACATAAAATATATATTTTCAAAACCTGGGCTACTCTAAAATGGCAGAAAAATCAAAGCCAAAAATCTGAACAAGTTGTGTTTCAAATTTTAGGTTGATATCTCAAAAATCAGTAAGATTTTGTTTGAGCGCAGTACCAAACTTTTTCACTAGGGCACAATCAGACTCCATTACTGCCCATATAAGGGCGCCTGCATTTCCATTCGTGTTTTGAGTGATATGAACCATTATTTTCACAATTTTCATACAATTTCTGAAGTAGAGATCCTATTCAGAAGTAGCATGGGAAGTTTGGCAGATTTTGATATGAATTGAACCTCTAAGAAACACATACAAAGAACACGCATGTAAGTCATAGCTAGCTGCCACGTCACAAATGGTGAATTTATTATTTTTTTCTTGATATTTCAAACTTTTCAGACCTTTTTTTTCCAAAATAATTGAATGGATTCTATCTTTTGAACTTTTGGCATGAAAACAAACTGAGGTATCTACCATTTTTTCATGATTTTTCATGTTTACTGTTATTTTAAAATAAAGGTCTGAACAGGCCTTATGAGTATGAAAATATTCTTGTTTTATATTGATAAATTATGGCTCCTCTGTAATATATTTTGAAAATCAGTCACCAAATATGGAAACTAGAGATTGTAAGCTTTCAAATGATATATAGTTTGTCAATATTATTTAAGGTATTTACTAAGATATTATTGTTTTAAAAATATAGTGGCAAACGTCCCACCTGTGGGACGGTGACAGTTAAGTGGTTTTAAACGTTTAAATGATGTTTTCTGGTTGTCTTTCCTGCATCCACACACAGCAACAGTGTCTCACATAAATGTTATGTAATCATCTTTAAACACGTAACAAAGGTAAAAGTATTTAAAAATATATTTTAAGGTAAAAGTAGGCTATACAAATATTATGAATTATTCATTCATAAGTTCGTAATATTCCTGTAGTTTAAATGGTGTGAACTAATTCATGTGAAAAATATATACCTTGGGGATAGTTCACTTTGAAATAAATTTTTGATATGTTTTAGCTTACCTCAAGGGGATCCAAGATGTAGGTGTCTCAAAGAGCATGCACAGAGAAGTCAAAATTAAACATGATTTAATGACTCATACATGTACGTTTCGGTATATCTAAATATGTTTAGTAAAACTTCCGAAATCTCCGTGTAAATATTGAGTGACGTCACATGCACGTCACTGATTCAGTTCGGTTCAGTTGGACATTGAACAACTGATTCAGATCACTTGGATTACACAAGGTAAAAACGATATAAATACTGTTCGTTTTCTCACAAAAACCGCTCGTTTCGTGTCTTAGGCCATCAATGTGTACTTACAGTCATTAAATCATGTTTAATTTTGACTTCTCTGTGCATGCTTTTTGGTGGACCCCCTTTGCTTCCAGTGTATGACTGATAGACAACAACGGTTTCACTGAAAAATGTCAAAATTGAAAATACTGTGGAAACAAAGACACCTACATCTTGGATGCCCTTGAGGTAAGCTAAAACATATCAAAAATTCATTTCAAAGTGAACTATCCCTTTAAATGCGATGAGAGATGCTTTGGATAAAAAAGAAAAACATCTGTCAAATATATAAATGCAAAATAAATATCATTGAGGTTTCAATATACTGTATTTTATAACAAACTAACCTTGCTGTCAAAAAGTTTTATAATGTAATATTTTGAAAGATTTGTTTTTTCTTGCATGCTGGTTGCACCACATGATTTAGTTTGTTGCACCGCATGGCTTTATCTTCAGACAAAAAACATTGGATGTATAAAATAAACAGTATTGTTTGTTTGTTTGTTTGTTTTGTTTTTTTTTTTGAAAAATCCAATCAGACAAAAATATAGCACAGACTATATACAGGTTGGGGCATGATTAAATATGTTAATTTTGTAGTTAATTTTGTACTAAATAAATAAGTTGACAGCCCTAGTTGTTACAGGGTTTTTTTAAAACAAAAAACAACAACAACATTGATAACATCATAAAAACTCAAAAACAGTGTGGATTGCTCAATCAGACGAAGATGCTCATCTTCTGTTTGTCTGTAGGCTACATCATATTAATTTACCAACATTGAAAGCATGGCAGCCCTATCTCTCAGAGGAGCTTGACTGGCCATGGTTTTCTTGTTAGTTGATGTCTCTTTGAACATGGCATTGCAGGGTATGGGAAGCTGGTAAGTCTGAAGTGCTGTAAATCATGGATACAATCTCCAAATACATGCTGCCCCCTACACCCTCAAAAAGAATAGAACATCACAATAATACATATTTTATGAAGGCAAGGCCATAGTAAGCTAGTAGACTTTCAACTCCAGAGAAGAGGATTTGAATGAGGCAGGTTGGACAGCTTTAAAGGTGCTTTCAATGAGTGGAACAGAAAATTAAGAGCAAAGAAATTATTTCACTTTGGGGATCTCAAAGAATGCAGGAATGGGGTTGCCGATATATGAATACTGAGAAAGATAAATATTTAAAAGGCTAAAGGCAAGATAAAGAAAAAACTCTGAGGCTGCATGAGTATAGATGAGACATCAGATTGCTTACAGTAAGTTCACCCAAAAATGAAAGTTCTGTTATTAATCACCCTCATGTTGTTCCAAATCTCTCTGCAAATGAGAAATGTTCTTTGCTGCACTTTTGCACACAATGATTTCCCACACTGTTAAAAACACATGTTAAATCTATAGTAATTTCCTGTGCAGTAATGTACTGTAATTTACTTTTGTGCACAGTAGTTCACGGTAGAATACTGTGTGTTCAGTCAAGAATTGCAGTAATGTATGTACTACTGGGATAAGTAGCTCTGGCAGTGTGTGATCTGGACATATATATGGAAACTGTTCTCATTTGCCCAGAGTGCTAAGGCCATGTTTTTATAATCTTGTTTTCCTTAAAATCCACATATTTGTGGAGTAAATGGTCCTTAATTATCATTTCTTTATATAATAACACCAGGGTCGCTTACATCAATTTTATATTATAGGTTGTATCAAACATAAAATAATAAAGATTTGCATAATTTTTTGGGGGGTTGGCACTGAAACTAAACATGTATATAGAAAAAACTTTAAATTAAAAGTTGTCTTCACATTTTGCTATATGTTATTGCCAAGGGAAAGAACCATGAGTCTTTCTGATATTTGTTTATTTTTTTAGTTTTTTTGGTCCCACTTTATATTGAGTGACCCTAATACCTGTGAACTTACAATGTAACTAGATGTGTACATAGTATGTAACTACAGTGTACTTACACATTTATACATAGTATCCAGCTGTAATATTTGTGTAACTACACACATGTAACAACCCACATGATGATATGTGTAAGTACTAATGTGTAACAGGACATTTGCAGCAACACTTTTTTCACTTTACTAAGTACACATGTGTAACAGAAATTATGTAACTACATTTTGTAACAACAATTTACACTATAGTTGTTCCACTTCCACACTATCAACTCAGAGATGACTCGTTCCTTTATGTCCAGTGTCTCTTCTGCAGAGATGTATTGTGTTCGGAACCTTGGGTTTAGGCATGTTTAGCAGGTCCTGCGTGACTTCATATTTCTTGTTGAGGTAGTTCGGAATTTTTGATTTCAGTGATTTGGTCAGGCCAGTGTCCTCTTCCTCTTCAGCCAGCACTGAGGTGTTCAAAAGAAGCAGAGCAGGCCTCACAATAAGATATGCTCACATAGTGTTCACCTAACAGGGCATCCGTGAAGTCCTGGGGTGGGCTCAGTGCTTTGTTCACAGATTCCAGGACCTCCAGGTCCTGCCATGAGGGCAGTAAGTGTTGCCCTTTGCGATCTGTAGAGAGAACCTTGGACAAAGCATTTTGCTGCTCCAGGACACTTGCAATCATTTTTTTTTTTTTTTTTTTGAGTGGAACCCCATTGTGTCCGGCAGTCTGTCACCATGGAAAGCACTGGGAGGTTAAGCTCTTTGTGCTTCCCTCAAGTCAACTCTCTTCTTTCAGTTATGGGAGAAGTGGCTCACAATCGCAACTATGTATCACACGAAATATGTTCTGAGGAAACTATTTTGCAAATCGCAATTACGTTACATACCAACATATAAGCACTGCTATTACGTTGGTCCTTAACCTAATACTATTGCAGTGCTATTACGTTTGTCCTGAACATAATACATCCAAAGCAGGTTTCTTTACTATTTATGCATAATCATGGCATTAAAGTTTTGACTCTATTGCATTCAACTGTCTTATCAATTAAGTTTTCATTCGCATTTATTAATATAATAGGCCAACGTTACTCATAAATATTAACATTTCGCTCTGTTCGTGCATTCTGCAGCAAAGTCATTTCGGAGGATTAGCCTGCTTGGTGTTAAAAAGGAATACACTTTTAACCTTAAAAATACCTTGTTTAACCATTTTGTAGTATAGTGTATTTACACAAAAAGCATTTTCTCCAATAAAACACAACATACTGATACATTCACAAAAGACATACATTTTATTAGCTTGATGTAAACCAAATCCTACAATCCAAACGTTGTTTGCAAGAAACAGATCCAAATTCAGCCTATTATCCAGTGATCTTCATCTTCATTTCTCAGCAGCAACCGCAAACGTCAAATCTGCACTGGTGATGAATTCAAATTCCAAAAATGCGCCTTCAAGAAGCGTTACGACATGTTTTACGGCAGTGATATCAAACGCTCATTGGCTCCCGCCTGCTTCATCACAGATTGCGACATGCCGTGTTTTAGTCGGTGTAGTACATTTGAAATGGAGAAGAGCGCGCGCCTTCAGAGAGCGAACCGAAATCAGATTAACATTTTCATGGATTAACGTTAATTAAATGGTAAATGTTAAATGGACTGCATTTATATAGCGCCTAATGGCCACCAAAGCGCTTTACATTTGCCTCACATTCACCCATTCATACATTCATTCACACACCGATGGCGGTGTCACCCAGGTGAAAAATAAATATGTTAAGTAAATTAAATCTTAGCATACTTGAGCATACTTAAAGCCAGACTAATCATCATCAGTATACTTCAAGTTTGTTAATGGTTATTTAACTTGAAGCATGCTATTTTGTACTCAATTTATTTTAGTTGTAATTTAATTGTAGAAAAGCACAATTTGAAGTGTACTTAGTGTACTTTTACGTGCTAAAGTGGAACCACTTCAAGTATACTTTGTATACTTGAAGTATATGGCTGTATGTACTAATATACATGCTTGATTAATAAGCATTAAGTGTACCATATCTGTGTTAGAAGTACATTTAAAATGCACGTTGAATGTCATACAAATATACAAGCATTATACTTTTAAAATATTAGTATTGTGATAGTATGCTCAGTTCTACTTTGGGTTTATTCAAATTAGTAAGAAAGTACACTTTTTAGCTACTTATCAATATCTGTTACTGTATTACTCTGCTAGGCTACTTTTTGGTTAGCATGTAGGCTACCAGTATACTGAAGGCTGAGTTAAATAAGGGACTACTCAACACACTTTCCATGTGAAAAAAGTACTTTATTGGTCAATAAATACAGTATATCCACATTTTCAATACTACATTGCCAATACTTACACAGAATTGTACATTGTGAATATATTACATGTTTACTATACTAACATTATGCTGATAACAATTTTCACAATAAAACATTACACACTTGAAAAAGAAAGTACACTTTCTAGTAACTCATTATGAAAAATGTTGGGACAGAACATTGTTTTAATTCAATGTCACAGCATTCCAGTATTACAAGATAACGGACAGAAGAAGTCGCAAACCTCTGGTTGAATTTAACTTAAGTGGCCAGACATCCGCATTAGAATTGCGTTTTCTTTCCAATTTCAATTTTTCTTATAGCAGCTGTCTGAAAAAACAACAAATATTAATATGAAAAAAAATGTCAAGCTTGAAGTTGTTGAACTACTATAAACACCAATCAACACACTACCATTAATGGTCAGCTCAAGACAAAGTAACTTTGCTCATAACATGTATTTTTCCCCAAAACTTTTCAAAGAAAGATCATTGACATAATGACACCAATTTTTTTCAAGAAATCAGAAATAAATACACAGCTTCATTTTGCAAATAAAAATAATGTTAATGCAATGTTGTACAGTACATGTTATAATGACTAATTAGGTTTTTTGAAGATGCATTGGACAATGTTTTATATTTGTATATTTGTATAAGACAAGCAAATGTATCCACATAGATTTTAAAAAGATTTATTAAAATCTGTTTATTTAGCAAAAAAATAAAACTTACCAGTAACTTCTATTAGGCAGCATCTTCATCTCTTCGAGTCTGCTTCGACGTCACTTGAAATGCTTGACTATGATTGGTCAAATTGAATGTAGCTGAACTGAAAAAGACGTGCTGTTGATAGACTGTGTGTCAAAAATACTACTGCCAAAGACAAGTAACGTTAATGTAATACAAATCTTACCTAGAATCACAACATAATGAGGTCAATTGTCAAACGACGCCATGCAAACTTGAAGAAGCTGGGTAAAATCAACACTATGTCTTCTCAAAACGCTATGTTTTAAAAAGTTAATCACAAAAAAATCACCTAATCCATATGAATTTCGTGGTTTCTTCCTAGTCCTCTAAAGACATGTTCAAATATAGACCTCTAAATCTAATCACAGTCAAGTAACATTTACGCACAGCAGAATATTGTCTGACAAACGGAGGCTCTTGCTGCGTCCCAATTCGCTTACTTATACTACGCCCAAAAGTATGTACTCTTTTTGTGAGGAAAAAGTACATACTTTTAAGTGTGTAGCAAAAGAGTAGGCAAGCTTTGGGACATACTATCACGTCATCTTTAACGGACAGCTCTGTCGCGTGCTGCGTGCATCCTGTCACCGTAAACTGCCCTGTCAATCATCTTGTCACAGTTAAAATCCTCCATTCTATCTAATTTTATTTCCTACTGTTTCGGAGAGCACGTTCATCTGCCAGTTGTGGGTCTTTCCAACCCGGTCTCATCCCAAGACGTCATATAACTGACGTTTTGGGACGTCTTTTGACCATACGTCAATATTCGCCTTTTTAGGGCCCCCTTAAACGTCGGTAGATGAGGTTTTGGGATCCTAACTCTACCCCAGACCTAAACCTAACCCTAAACCTAACCCGTCACCTAACTGACGTTAAAGGTAAAGCGTCAGTTGTATGACGGCCCGGGATCGCCATCTACCGACATTTAAGGGGGCCCTAAAAAGGCGGATATTGACGTATGGTCAAAAGACGTCCCAAGACGTCAGTTATATGACTTTTTGGGATGAGACTGTGTTAGTCTTTCATGCTCTCCTCGTGTTTGCAATTTGAGTATAATGATGCATTTAAAACGTAATGGCTAAACAATCTTTCCCATTAACTCTTTCCCAACAACTCTTTTCCCAGTGTCTTTCCAAAAGTTCACAATGCTGCTGCAAATGCAATATAATGTGGACAACATTGAATAAATTCATTTTCGTCAGGTTAGATACTGATAATTAATCACTCAAAGCTCTTTATCTAAACCTCTCTACAAAACCGCGGGGACTCGCGCGTCGTCCGTATTGACTATGTGTCTGTAGTTTAACACTTTTTACTCGTGTTTGTAGTTCTAACCGAATCCTCGTCCAACACGCAATATCAGCCGTTAGAGTGAGCATCGATCTACACTTCGGATTCTGACCCGGAAAAAGCAGACCATCCGGGTATCTTTGAAACACTTATTTCAACATACTACGATTTGGGACGTACTAATTTTATTTTCGAATACTATTTAGGACGAATAGTATGCGAATTGGGACGCAGCATCTGAGTGAGGTCAAAGTCCTTTCAGGCGACAGGCGGTGCGAGGCAAGCTCATTATCATAAGAACCAATCACAACCATTCAACGGCTCTGGAACCACCCTAGTGAAAAAAAAGTATACTTAATTTTATTTGAAATATATTCCCTTTTTCAATAGTACATTGCAAATATACTAACAAAAAATGTACTATATTTAAATACATTAAAAGTATATTAGCATCATGCTTTTTACCTATTTTCACAATACAACTTTAAACACACTTTAAAATAATTATACTTAAGTATGTTTTCTAAAAGTATATTGAAAACAAGCATGCTTTTAACATATTTCTAAAAAGTGCAGTATAAGTACATTGGTTCCAAATATATGCTTTGTTACACTTTTAAGAAATATGCTCAACACAAGTATACTTTTAACATATTTCTAACAAATGCACTAGAAGTACATTGGTAATAAATACATGCTTAATTATATTTTTAAGAAATATGCTAAACACAAGCATAATTTTAGTGAAGTTTTAGTGCATTTAAAGAAAACATACTTATGTTGCTCTTACTTAAAAATACATTTTTGGAGTACTTTGTGTAAGCAAAATTATTAAGCTTTTAGTGGGTTTGAAATATATTAACTTTATATGTATGCCAACTGCAATATATTTAAAAAAAATTATGCATTTATCATTTTAATATATATATGTATATATATATATATATATATATATATATAAAATATTACATATTAAAATGATAAATGCATACATTATATATATATATATATATATATATATATATATATATATATACAATGTACCAACTTGTAATGTATTAGAAACATTTGTCAACTATATTAAGCATTGCAACAAGCATACCTAAAATTACTGATGTTCACTTTTACTTGTAAAGGGCTTCTTAAAAGGATGTTGTCCACTGTATGCTACGTTTAAATTCCCACAAGGATTTCAACATCATATTATTTGAATTTGGTCAGATACATTTTCCAGAGATGATAAAAAAAGTTTGTACTTGTTTAAATTCAAACACTAGCATACTACTTACACGTGAGTCCTGATTGGTTCCAGAGCTGTTGAATGGTTGTAATTGGTTCTTATGATAATGAGCTCTCCACGCCTGAAAGGACTTTGATCTCCCTCAGAGACTCCTGCTGTGTCCCAATGTGAAGGCTGCGTCCTCCAAAGGCCGTATTTGAAGGACGCTTGGCCGTATTTGAAGGCCGATTGCGTCACAGCCACGTGACGAAGGCTGTCCCAATTCAAAGGCTGCACCCTCCGAAGGGCGCATTTGAAGGCCGATTGCATCACCGCAGCGCGATGAAGGCCGTACCAATTCAGTTATGCATCCTCCGAAGGCCGTATTCGAAGGCTGGTTGCGTCATCGCGGCGCGACAAAGGCTACCCTGATTCAAATGCGACGGCCAAATGCACCCTTCATTTCGCCAAGAAATAGAGGATACATAAATGGATCCTACCCGACCGAGAGTTCGGTGGTGGACGGCAAATTCACATTTAGGCTAAACGTAAAAGTATTGTTTTCATTAATCAAATAGCCAGAGAAGAGTGTTAACAGCCAAAAGTTTTTTCTTCTTCTTCTTTTTCATCAACTCATTCGTCACCATTGTGTGACTTTATTTGTCTTGTGGAAACGCGAAATACATTTCTGTACATTATTATTCATAATTTATTATTTAAAGCAACTTTAAATGTGTTAAATGAAATAAAATGCATGGCTCTGGACGTTGTTTATTTTTGTATTGGCATCTGATTGTTTGCAAGGTTGATACATTTAAACTATAGGATTGCCTGCTTTAGTGTATTTTAATGTAAACCAATGCGTAGTGTTGCTGTCCTGTGAGGGGGGAAAAGTAGGCTACTTCACATTTACGTGAATAGCCTGAAGTAGGCAGTGAAGTTCATTCCACCACTGGTTATTTTGAAAATTAAAGTAGGCTAACAAAATGTTGGTCTATTGTCACAATATTAAATTGTTGTTAACTACAGCTGCGTCCCCCCATACGAAAGTGCGCGTCTGAAGCGCTCAGACCGGTCCACGGAGAATTGTTCTTGTCGCAACTGTGACCGACAGCTGCCGATGACGAGAGGAGTAACGTTACCTTGCACTGTACTTTTTATATTCAACTGGTTTTAAATATTTAAATATGGTTGACAAGCTGATATACCTATTCACCATGGTCCATTTCTGTACACAATAAAAAGCACTAGTCTATGAAATCACATCAAGGTAGCCTGTGAATTAGGCTACATTGTGCAAACCACAGTAATACTAGCTCTCAGTCTCCACAGTAAATAAAATATTTATTTTATTTTATTGTATTCGCATTTATGAGAAAAAAAAAACAATGGACTTGAGCACTCCGAAAGCGGCACTAAAAGATAGGCCTACTTAAAAACTTTCACACAGACATCAAACAGAAAGCTTTTAATAAATAAGAGGTAAATAGGCTATAGCTATAAATGAACGAAACTCAGCATAAAAGGTAGGCCTACTCACCTCACATGTGTCTACTTTTAAAAAGAACAATTCAAAACGAAAGAAAAAAGACTCTGCTTATGTAATTTGTAATATATTATATATATTGCCCCAATATACAATTCTGGCTATAATAGTATATATATATATATATATATATATGAAGAGTTCAGATGCAAAAGCCTGCAAAGTGCCATTTGAAATTTTCTTCTAGAATGATAATTTTTTTATCAAGCTAGTGATTTCACTTAAATGGCAATGATAATTACCTATATAATTGTTATTTAAGTGAAATTACTGAACTTAAATATACAAGTTTGATAAAAAATCATCATTAAAGAAGAAAATTTCAAATGGCATTTAGAGGCTTTTGCATCTGAACTCTTCATATATATATATATTACTGGAGGACATGAGAGCAGGGCCCTCCTCCCATGTCCTCCAGTAATATATATATATATATATATATATATATATATATTAAAAAAGTGACAATATAGCCAATTCTGTCTCCATAGCTGTTTACTCAAATTTACTAGGCTAAATAAATGATCAGGGTGGCAGCTGTACTCTCGCACTGTTGCTTGGCGCCAGGAGCAGTATAGGGAACACCTGGTTGCGCAATTAGGAAATCCCGAGGCTACATGGTGCGTCCTTCGAAGAACGAATAGGCTGGGTCCTTCGCAGTCCGCGGCCTTTTTTTTTTCTTTTTTCTTATTCATCGTAACTCATTTAGCCTACCATTGCGTGCTTCATTTGTTATGTGGGAACGCGAAAACGGCATTATAGCCTAAATTGTGCATTATTTCTTTATTAGGCCTATTATTTAGTTATTTTCTGCAACTTTAAATTTGTACATAAAAGAGAATTCATGGCTCTGGATATTTGATTATTTTTGTAAGGGTCTCTAGTTTAATGACAGCCTGTATAAATATATTCATCATGGTCCATTTCTGTAGACAATAAAAAGAATACCCTACAAAAATAGCCGACAAAATAGCCTTCAAAATCTTATCAAGGTTAACATTTTAATATAGTCTATATATGTGCCTATGTTTTTTTATCATTATTAATATTTTTTAAGTTATTTCATTACATTATTTACGTAAGTTAACAACCAATAAATTTGAACAGTTTAGAGTGTAATCTGGCTATTCAAGACGCAGTCTCTAGCTACACATTAAACCAGCTCTGGTCAACTGTACATATCGAAATATTTTTTGGGAATTGAAATTATGTGATTTAAAATATATATATATATATATATATATATATATATACATATATTAACACAGTCTCATCCCAAAAAGTCATATAACTGACGTTTTGGGACGTATTTTGACCATACGTCAATATCAGCCTTTTTAGGGCCCCCTTAAACGTCGGTAGATGGCGATCCCGGGCCGTCATACAACTGACGCTTTACCTTTAACGTCAGTTAGGTGACGGGTTAGGTTTAGGGTTAGGTTTAGGTATGGGGTAGAGTTAGGATCCCATAACCTCATCTACCGACGTTTAAGGGGGCCCTAAAAAGGCGAATATTGACGTATGGTCAAAAGACGTCCCAAAACGTCAGTTATATGACGTCTTGGGGTGAGACCGGGTTGCATATATATATATATTGCCCCTCATTTAAAGACATGAAAATATAAAACATAAAATATCAAAAATAGCCTATAAAACAAAAAAAAATGACAATAGCCAATTCTGTCTCCATAGCTGTTTACTCAATTTTATTAAATGACTGATCAGGGTGGTGGCTATACTCTCGCACTGTTGCTTGGCGCCATGCAGGAGCGGTGATAGGGAACACCTGGTGCGCAATTATCCCACGAAGGCTACACTCAGAGTGTCCTTCGAAGGCTGGGTAGGCTGGGTCTTTCAAAGGACGTGTCCTTCGAAGGACGCAGCCTTCACATTGGGACACAGCTAGCGAGGTATTCGAGTTGACCCCCTCGACGTCGAGAGTCCAAGATCTCCTTAATTAGATAGATGGACTCTGGTTCAATGGGTGGTATAGGGGGATTGTCCTCTGGCTCAACCTCTGTGACTGACTGGGGTACCGGTGGATGATAGGGCTTCAGGAGGGAAACATGAAACTTGGGATGGATGCGGTATTCTGGGGGTAACTGGAGCTGGTACGTGACTGGATTAATTTGCTTTACGACTGGAAATGGTCTGATGTACTTGGGGTTTAACTTTCGACATGATTGGCGAAGTCTGATATCTCGAGTGGAAAGCCAGACGAGCTGCTCAGGCTGATACTCTGGATTGGGTCGGCGGCGTTTATCAGCGAACTGTTGTTGCCGATTGACAGCTTGCTGAATGTGGTGGTGCGTCTGATCCCAGACCTGTTCGCTCTCTTCAAACCACTTGTGAACTGCAGGAACTTCTGAGGGTTCACCGGACCATGGGAATAATGGAGGTTGATAACCAAGGATGCACTGGAATGGAGTTAACTGAGTGGATGCTTGTCGAAGAGAATTCTGTGCGTATTCTGCCCAGATGAGATACCTACTCCAGATGTTCTGATTGGAGTGGCAGAATGTTCGCAGGAACCGACCGATATCTTGAATCTTTCGTTCTGTCTGTCCATTGGATTGCGGATGGTACCCTGAAGGACAGACTTACTGTCACATTCATTAATGTGAAGAATGCTCGCCAGACTCGAGAAATTAACTGGGGTCCTCTATCTGAGACAATGTCCTCAGGAATACCGAAATTTCGAAAAACATGCTCCATTAATAATTCAGCAGTGTTAAAGGCTGTTGGGAGTCCCTTCAATGGAATTAACTTGCAAGCTTTTGAAAAGCGATTGATGGCCACGAAAATGCAAGTATTCCCCTCAGAAACTGGAAGATCCGTGACTGGAAGTCTACACCGATTAGGGACCAAGGTCTATTCGGGACAGGAAGGGGTACCAATTTACCCACAGGCAGATTTCTTGGAACCTTGGAGATTGCACATGGGATACAGCCTTGAATGAAGTTGGTGATATCTGATCGCATGGTGGACCACCAATACTTGACTTGCAGGGCGGCTAGTGTTTTGTTTACCCCCGGGTGTCCAGTGGCTACTGAAGAGTGAGCGGATGAAATCAAAGAGGTTCGAAATTCCTTAGGCACGTAGATCTTCCCAGGAGGACATCCGGGGACTCTGGGTTGTTGCTGGGATAGCTCTTGGAGTTGTTCGTTTATCTCCCACTGGATGGGGTTCACGAAGAGGCTCTCTGGCAGGATAGTTTCGGGCTCTTCAACAGGGATTTCAGAGGCATGAAGACGAGATAGTGCATCTGCTCGGGTATTCTTTGAGCCTTGGCGATAGGCAATCTTAAAATGGAATCGTGTGAAGAATAACACCCATCGGGCTTGACGTGGGTTCAAACGTTTAGCATCTCTCAGATACTGATGATTTTTGTGGTCGGTAAGTACTAGGAACGGGTGTTTTGCTCCCTCTAATCAGTGTCGCCATTGCTCTAATGCAAGTTTCACTGCTAGAAGCTCCCGATTTCCGATGTCGTAGTTTGCTTCAGCTGGAGAGAACTTCTTTGAGAAGAAGGCACAAGGTAACGGCTTAGAGGAGCAATCGGAACACTGGGATAGAACTCCTCCAACCCCGGTGGTGGATCCATCGACTTCAACCACAAACGGTCTCTCGGGATCAGAATGATGAAGTAATGGTGCAGTTGTGAAGGCAGACTTCAGTGATGTGAAAGCATCCTCGGCTTCTGGGGTCCATTTCAAGGTCTTGGGCTTTCCTTTCAACAACGAGGTTAAAGGAGCGGTGAGCAAACTGTACTCGTTGATAAACCGTCTATAGAAATTTGCGAAGCCAAGAAATCTTTGGAGCTCCTTCACTGACGTGGGGGTTGGCCAGGACATGATGGTCTCTGTCTTACTTTTATCCATCTCCACTCCTCGATCACTCAGAACGTACCCCAGGAAGTCGACAGTGGTTTGATGGAAAGTGCATTTTTCAGCCTTCAGAAATAATGTGAACTCTCTGAGTCGTTGGAGGACTAAGGACACGTGTCTTTGGTGCTCAGCTGGATTCTTGGAGTAAATCAGGATGTCATCGATGTATACTAGGACAAACTTTCCTAGAAAGTCTCTGAGAACCTCATCCATGAAACTTTGGAACACTGAAGGGGCGTTGACCAAACCATAAGGCATAACAAGATACTCGTAGTGTCCTGCAGGGGTGATGAAAGCTGTTTTCCATTCATCTCCTTCTCGAATTCGGATGAGATTGTAAGCACTTCTCAAGTCAAGCTTGGAAAACATCTTTGCCTCTCTGATTTGTTCGAGAGCTGCTGGAATGAGAGGTAACAGGTAGCTGAACTTCACAGTGACTTGATTTAGAGCTCTGTAATCAATACAAGGTCTTAAACCACCATCTTTCTTGGACACAAAGAAGAAACTGGCTGCTGCAGGAGATGTGGACGGTCGGATGTAATCTAGAGCCTCCTTGATATATTTTCTCATCGACTCTTGTTCAGGAATGGACAGGGAGTAGATTCAACCCTTGGGTAGTCGTGCGTCAGGAACCAGATCGATAGCACAATCCCATGGTCGGTGCGGAGGTAACTTTGAAGCAGTGACAGGATTAAAAACATCAGAGAACATGGAATAACAGGTGGGAATATTCGTTGACAGATTTTCTGTGGGACTCTCAATGGACGTTAAATTCACTGTGATCGATTGGGTTTTTGATTCATTGACTAAACAAGATGATGGACCCTTGTGGCTAGTGCATTGGCATCCCCATTGCAAGATCTTTCCAGACTCCCAGTCGATTGTTGGTTGATGACGAATTAGCCATGGTCGACCAAGGATGAGATCTGTTTGACTATTTAGAAGTACAAATGGTTCGAACCATTCTTGATGCGTCTTTTCTACACATAGTTGAATGGGAGTAATCTGGGTAGTAACACTCTTCTTGTTAATCAACTCACCCGTTACAGCATAGTTGGAGTAGGTTTTTGGTGTGTTGATCTCTCGCAGCTTGAGTCTCTTGCAGAGGTCTCCAGAGATAAAGTTTCCCGCTGACCCCAAGTCGACGATAGCTGTCACAGAGATGCAGATTTCTTGAATTCTTAAGATCACGGGAATTGTGAGAGGTGCTGAAACAAGACTGTGATCCAGAACTGAGCTTACCATCATTTTCCCAGGTCTAATTGGGCAGTTAAGTCTGAAATGGCCCTTGGTACCGCAGTACATACATAGCTTTAACTCCTTCCGTCGAAGACGTTCAGCCTGGGAAATCTTGAAAGTGTCAACTTGCATTTCTTCGACTTGATTCTCGAATGTGGAACTCTTGATATTTGGTTGAGAAACAGGATGATAGGAGGACTGATCAGGGTAACAACTCTGGGATCTTTGATGTACTCGCATAGCTTGTTGAATGAATTTTTCAATTCCTAAGTTGTCATCGTAGATGACCAGTTGGAGGCGTAGGGCTGGATTTAATCCGCGGCGAAACACAGAAATCAGAGCTCTTTCATTCCACCCACTGTTGGATGCTAGCGTGCGAAATTCCACAGAATACTCAGATAGTGACTTCTTCCCTTGACGTAGTTGTAAGAGCTGTTCTCCGAAAGAGGAATCATCCGTGGGTCGTCCGAAAACTGTCTTGAAATGTTTCACGAATTCTTGAATTGACGCAACCACTGTTGATTCCTTCATCCATAATGCTTCAGCCCATCGTAAAGCCGCTCCTGATAGTTGCTGAATGATAAACGCTACTTTCAATCGCTCAGTAGGGTAGAGTTGAGCTTGCTGTTCCAGAGCAAGTGAACACTGCAACAAGAATCCGTTGCAATCCTCCGCCCGACCAGAGAATGGCGCCGGACGCGATGGGGGACTTGCAAAGCAGGTGATCGAAGAAGCGGCGCTTACAGAAGTACTCATGGGGGAAAACACAGGTCTCACTGGGGGAGCGGCGACTGGTGTGGGGCTGGGAGTCACAGCAGGTTGTTGGGAATTCATCTTGATCTTCACCTCTTTCTGTTGTTAGGTCAAGCCTTCTGTCAGGATTCAGACTCGGAAACAGAGGTAAGTGATAAACATAAACTTTTCTTTATTTTAAAGTCAAGGTAAGTATTCAGGATTTCAGGTGCTCAGAGGTGATCTTCGAGGAGGATACGTGGCAGGAATTCATCCAGGTAAGTGAATCCTCTTCTTTAGGAATAACACGAACGGTGACACGGTGCAAATACTTTCCTTTTCTCTCTTTCAGATCGTCTTCGAGCAGACGGGGCGCAGGAAGGATTCCAGGTGAGTAGATCATTTTCAGTGCAGTAGATAGGGAACTAACACAGTTCAGTGATTCTTGCTTTTTCTCTTTACAGAGCATCCATAGGGTGAACGAGACTCATGGCAGATTCCAGGACACAGACAACGAGAACCACGGAGCGGGTCCTGGAAACATCAGAACAAGGACAGAGAGGTTAGTCTTTTCAGGTGAGTATACTTTACGTTCTGGCTCGTTGGATGACTCGGAGGGAAGCAAGTGGAGACTGGTTTAGGGTCTTTTCCTGTTGGAGGCTTGACAATGACTGACTGTGAGCTGGGTGCTTTTGTGCTGGCTGGGAAGGGCGAGCTGAATGGAAACAGGTGCAGGTGATTAGTATTCTGGGGAAAGTGATCGTTGCGTGGTGACTAGGGAGGACTCTGATTGGCTCCTGACACCAAGATGTTCAAGATGTTGAAACGTTAGACATTTCCACATCAAGAGAGGATGGTCCAGTCCAGCCACACCTTAAAGTCTTTCCCAGGACTCTCCAGGGTGACAGACAAAGAAACTCTCAATTCTCATGGTACAATATACACCCATGGAAAGAATACTCCCAGTGCCAGGACTCAGTGTACTGTTTCGCTTGTAGAAACTTTGACCTTCTAAACACAGATTCAGTCTTTACATCTGTTGTGGGATATAAGAATTGGAAAAAGGCAACATTTAGAGATGGTGGATTTGCTGGGCATGCAAAGTCCTAGGCACACATAAATGCAATGATGGCTTGGAAGGAATTTGAAAAAAGAAAGAAAGAAGAAAGTTGCTCAAGATAAGGATTTGAGTTCACATCATGTAAACAAAAAACTATTCTTCTAACATCAGCTCGAGAGCTGTCGCTCCAACCACACAACTTTGCAATGCTGTTTGCCAATGTTCAACCAGAGTTGGCTAGCGATGCTTTCAGGAAACGCACTCCAGAATATCAGTGTAGTGTAAATTACCATGGCAATGAAACCTGCTTAACACCAATCCACCTTTTTGAGCCTGAAAAAACAGATTTTGCTCAAACTAATCTCAAACTTACCGGGGTAGCAACTGAAACCGGCTTCATGCAAAAGGCCACATGAAAAACAGGTAAGCACAATTACCAATATACCCAATAGGGTTTTTATACTAGGGTTGGGTATCGGTTGGGTTTTATCCGATACCAGTTTTTAAACGGTTCTGGTGCCTAAACGGATCTTGAAACGGTACTTAAAGGGTAACTAAACCCCTGGTCAGAGCCTGACTCCACCCACTGGCAATATTTGAAAAATGCTGGAAAAGTGGCCGGACCCCAGCGGAGGGGGGCGTGCACCTGAGACGCATCTCTTTGTATGAAACTTGCCTACGTCACCAACAACCGCTGTGTCACGTACCACCGCAAACATCCAATAGGAAAATTCAACTGCAGTAGCCACCGTTCAACCTGAAGAGGGCAGCACTAAGACGTTTTTACACCATATATTGTAGAAATAAAACACTTTATAAACAAATGTCAAAACAGTTACTCGAATCAATGACTGGTATTAATAAAGATCCATTCTTACAGATCATTAACTAAAAAAAGTTGGTTAAGTGTTTAGTTACTCTTTAAGAAAACGAAACCGCACACACTTTGTCAAAAATAATAATACCCCTTTATTTACAGGGCCAAACTGCACACAATATTAACTTACAATATAAATACAAGTAGCATATGGTAATAATAAATAAACCAATTTAAAATAAAAGTTCATATTTACATAATATCAAATAAAACAATATTATATTAAACTATGTAATTATACTGGAGATTACTACCAGGGTAATATAATATCGAAATGGCTACAAGTTTCCATGTTTTGTCTGCTTTAACTAGGCTAAGTTATCTTGTCATTTACTAGTTAAGCTCTTAGCCAGTTTGATATTTCGCTCCCACTGCGTCTTATACGTAGCTTTGAGTATATGAAAGAGAACGTCTCTGTGTAACCCATGTTCTCTGAATAGGGAACGAGACGCTGCGTTCGCTGGCAAATATCTCGCGCTGCCGACAAGCTTCCTTTTTCGGCAGAGAACTCTGAGGAGCAGATGATGCGCGCGCTAATATAATATGACGACGTGAGCATCAACGCGGCGCGAATGGTGATTCTTCTATATCCATAGACAATCGTTATTCTGACTCGTAATTTTACATGTGAAATGCAGCCAAACATTTCACGTGTACATTTCACGTGTGTTTAATCTTGCTATCAGCAGACATCCGGGAGTCTCCCGCATATTGATAACGGCTCCTGGATGATCGCAAATTATTTCAAATCTCCCGGAACCTAGAGCGAGCGAGCAAGAGCGCAGATTAGACAGTGCTTCAATAAACCGTATAGTGCGCGCACGTCAGAGAGGGAGACAGCGAGAGACTGCGTGTGTGCGCCTCATGCCACAGACTCAGGCATCGAAATCAGGCACCGAAATGTTCATTCTAATTCGGTCTGGTTACTACTGTTTACGTCAGAACCGGTTCCCTATTGGCACCGAGTTTCGGCACCCAACCCTAATGAAGACTAAACAAGAACTAAATGAGTGGGTGTGGCAAGTTCAAACCAGAAGGCAAGACTAGGGAAGCACATAGCCAACACAAACAAAAGACTTTTTCGACTTGTTCGGCGGCTGACTTGAAGCTGTCTATGCTGGTTAGAAATATTGTCCTACTTGAGACAGTGCCAATGCCACACCACTGTAACAAATGGCATCAAAGTACCGCAAAAGTGATTCGAGAACACAGAGCTGACTCAGCTAGCACAGCTTCTCGAGAGCAATAACAACTCCAACTGCAAGCACAACTCTTGCCGAACGGTTACATCCAGCCGCAGCCGAAGTTGAACACACTTAAAGACAAATAGTACTTTCCTTTAGCTCAAACAGTAGAGCGTTGGCGCTTTCAATGCCAAGGTAATGGGTTTGATTCCCAGGGAAAGCAAGAATTGACAAGAATGTAAATGTGTACCTTGAAATGCAATGTACAGTAAGTTGCTTTGGATAAAAGCGTCTGTCAAATGCATGAATGAATATACAGACATGGGGCCAGTACCATGGTGGTAGTTGAACAAACTCGGGATTACAGGATTAGCTTCAAGTTGAAAAAACCAAACTGCTCAGGCTTTGTTGGTACCATGATGCTGATCATCAAATTTCTCTGTCAACTCAGGCTTTGATCCTGAGTTTAGTAGTTTAGGTGTGACATCAGTAGCAAACAGCCAGCATGTGGATGTAGCATGTTGTTATTTTTAAAACATCATCTATTGATTCTAAAGATTATTTATATTACATCTATATATTTAAATACATTTAAACTATATGTGTAATAATAATTGATAAACTAAAACTGTACATTTGTAATGGACTGGTATAATTAAATAAATAATGTCTAAATCATGTATAATTATTATTATTATAATTATTATAAATCTAATAAGCATTGCTAAATGCCAGACGATTTTGTCTTTTAAAAATCATTTGCTATGTAGTGATCATTTCAGGGTTTTGGGGCCCTGAAAAAGATTTAACCTGCCCTGATATTTGTGCTTTTTTTCAGTTGCTTATAGACATATTAATGGCTAAAGTTGCATTACACTGTATTCAGCACATATAAGTACATGTTTGTATTTAGGAGAAAATAAAACTTATGCATAGTTATTTAAAAAAAAAAACTAAAATTAAGTTACTGAAATAATCTCACAAAAAAAAAACATCAATATGTGTCCACAAAACTTTTGAGAACTGGCTCTTGTTGCCTAGAGTTTTTCCTTCAAAATTATGTAAAAATAATAATCCTACTCACTAACATAAAACAAAATATTGATTTAAATTTTGTAAGACACCTTTTGTTTACAAATGCCATATGTGTAGAAGTGTGAATAATCATCAATAGGGAGGAGAACTACTTGTTTCTAATATATAAGGACTAGTCACAATTGGAATAGACACTAGTCAGAACTGAATAGTTGATATCTGAATGACAGATCCCCATAGAAGTCAATGGCAAAAAATATATTGTTACTAGTAACAAAAGAATAGTTACTAGTTACTGTTGAAATAAGTACTAGTATCTAACAAATAAGCACTAGTATGTAATGAATAAGTACTAATATCTAATAATAAGTACTAATAACTAATGAATAAGTAGTATCTAATGAATAAGCACTAACTTATAAATAATTAATATTATCTAATGAATAAGTTCTATTATATTTAAAAAGGTACCAGTACCTTAAGAATAAATACTATATCTGACGAAAAGGCACTAGCTAATGAATAAGTTGTTCTTAATGGAATAGATATCTAAAAAATAAGTACTAGTAGCATGGAAATAGAGACTAGTATAGGTTTAAATGATTACATGTTAAAATGGTTTGCCATACACTGTGGCCTCTGGCTTTCTTAGTAGGGATACTTCATGTTCAACAATATTATTCAACGCATTCTCACCCCAAGGCGTCACCTTTTGACCATGCTTCAATATTTGACGTTTTAGGCGCCCTTTAGCGTCACTTACATGACGCGATCCTACGGCGTCATCTAACTGACGCTAAAGGAAAGCGTCTGTTAGAGGACGCGGTTAGGTTTAGGTGTGGGGTGGGGGTAGGGTACACGCGATCCTAGGGCGTCATCTAACTGACGCTAAAGGGCGCCTAAAGCGTCAGATATTGAAGCATGTCCAAATGCTTCCCAAGGCGTCAGTTAAGTGACGCCTTGGGGGTGAGAATGGGCTGTATTATTGATCTGAATGTACTGTTGTATGAGAACTGAACTGATTTGTAAGATGGCATCATTTTTTTTTTTTTTTTTTTTTTTTTGCAAAACTGCTTTCTTAAACAAACTAATTTATAATTAATGATCTTTACAACTGATCTGAATCAACACTGAACGGAGTTCAGAAGAGCATAGCTGAAATGCATATTTTTTCCTGTTTATCACTGTAACGCTGCTTTGAAACAATCCATATTGTATGAAGCACTATAATTTATAACAGATGACTTGACTTGACTAGAAATTTAGGGTGAAGTCTGTGATGTCCCTGTTTGGGAGAATATAAAAAAATATATATATTTATATGAAATATTAACTGAAAACGTATGGGTTTATAACAACATGGGGGTCAGTAAACGATGATAATGATAAATTTGCCTTTCAAAACCCAACATCATAAAGAAAAGCGTGAGGGACCCATGAAAAAATCTTGGATGGAGGAAAGTGAAAATATGATGTGATTTGTACTTGCTTGGCTGCTTTTTCCTCACCACATGGTTTTGCATAATTATGCTGCTGCTAATAATCAGAACATCACTCATTCAACTCTTCTGGCAGGGCCATTACACGTGGAAGGTAAAATTGATTCTGCGTAAATTAGTTCCGGCTGAATGAGTAGCCTTTCATGGATTCGGGGCACAAATTACCTGCAGTTAAGTTTCACCACCATGAAGGATGAAGGTTTGCTACATCTTGGAAATAGGTGCTCTCACTGAGGCCAAGGCTTTGACACCTACAAGTATAACAGCAGCAAGTTAAGGGTGTGCTGTATGTTACTTAAAACTGTAAGACAAAGGTCCATTTACACTGTCCACCAGTTCTTCAATTTTGTGGAGGAGCATCCCATTTGACACTGATATCAGTGACAGGAAATAAAACAGACCATTTATTTTCTCCCTTAGAATCTGCTTCCTACGACTGTGGCTGTCCTCATTTTATGTGTCTGTTTCAGTTTGAAGTTAGAAAAGAGAGCTGTTAACAAACATGCTTACTGGATTCTGTTGTTCAGCAGACACAAGTAAGTGCTGCCACATCATAATGGTGTTTCCTATAGCACACCAGATTTCAAGTAGTGAGAAGCACATTCACAGTATATACGCAGATGTTGAAAGACGGGCCATTGTGAATAATATCTGTTCTCTCTTGGAACTAATCATTTTCATCTCATGCAGAAAATTAAACAAAGGCAGTTTTACTTTGGCACAATGGGTAGATTAGCTTAGAGGAACAACAAAAGATTTTAGAGGGGTTGTTTCCTGCCATCCGTAAAATAAAAGTAAACAAGTCTCATTTCTAGTGCACATGGCCTGTGAATCTCCATGATACCTGCTGCTGATAACCAGGGAAGCATGAATGAACACATCAGGAGTTTCGGAGCCAGAAGCCACAATAGGGGAAGAAGTTTGTAGAGTTAGATGTCAATGACTTGACACCATCCCTGGAGCCATAATGTGTAACGTAAAAAAAAGAAAAGAAGCATCACTATACAGTTTCTTAGCAACAAATGCACTGCCAGGCTGCACCAAACGTCTTTTTCTAGGTTTATTTTTCATTCAGTTCTTTCACTCCTGAATTGTTCAGCACTATTCTCTGATCTTCAAGTTCAAGTTTATTATCAATTCTACTCTACGTACACATACAGAGGATTGAAATTCCGTTTCCCTCAGACCCATGGTGTAAAACACCAACATAACACAGAAAAGTATTAAAGGGGGGGTTGACTGCGATTTCACTTTTTTCATTTTAAATAGTGTGTAATGTTGCTGTTGGTGCATGAACAGTATCTGCAAAGTTGCAGCGCTGAAAGTTCAATGTAAGCAGAGATATCGTCTTTTTAAAATCAGGAAGTATAATTGCCTACAAAAACGACTGGATTGGGACTACAGCTGGGTTATGGTATGTCACTAACCCACACATTTGCATCAACCCCTCCCTCCGGAATATGCAGAAAGGACATGCGCATATTTCAGCAGCTCCAGCTCGTCGAGTGAGTTGTGTTCATCCAGCTGTCAGGTCTTCTGTATTCGAATTTCCCACAGACGCTGTACTTCGTCAACAATGGATACAATTTATGTTTGATTATGTTCCTGAAAATGACGATCGTAATCTAGCTCTCTGTGCTGCGCATTTTACGGAAGACAGCTTCCAGAATCTCAACGAGTTCAACACCGGATTTAACAAGAAACTGTTACTAAAATGTGAAGCAGTTTCAACTGACAGCAGTTGTTGGGCCACAACCTGTAAGTAGACTAAGACTTAATCATTTTAAATGTATTTTTATGTATAATTCCAGACGTAGCCTTGTGTTTTATTTTTTTCAAATGCCAGCGCTGGCTTTATAGCCACTATAGGCTACTAGTAATGCTATTGTGTCTACGACAAACGCGTACAAACATTATGGACCTGAATTTTGTATAAGTACTAATGTTTTAAACGTATTTTTCATGTAGGCTATATATGCTTTATGACATTATTTTCGATTTGATCAAGAACGTAAACTTGCTAACGCTGTTTGTGTTTAACATTAGTAGCCAGTCAGTTGCTATTGTTGCCAGTCAGATGCTATTGTGTAAAACAAACGTGCATAAAGTTTAGTAAGAGCCGTGTGTGGTGAGGTTCTGTGTACTCTCTTCATCGCCGCTTTCTCGGTCTGATTCTGCCTCAAACTGATACTGCAGTTCGACACATATTTACATCTGGACCGGAGCTCACGTTTCGCCTGTAAAGGTAATGGGCGTTAACCTTCCGGACAACGTGAGCGACAGTTTAGCCAATCACAACACACCGGGCCAACAATCTGAGCCCACTACGTGTTTCTGAGATATATAAGCTGTGATATAAAATCTATGTTTCTACAGTTAGTTGTGAAAGGGGGGGGGGGGGGGTTACCTTGAAGAAAATACAATTTAGGAGGTCTATTTTTGACCAGGATATCCTGTTTGCCAGTCCTTTTTGCTCATGGACATTGACATGGAAACATCACTTTCTGGGGCTCCCCAAAATAGCCTTTTGTTCTGAATTTTGGAAAGTTTTCATCAAATAAAAAAAATTAAATCACTATCTGGGGTAAGTAAACTTTGATTTTAGTCTTGATTTTATATTTTTTTTTGAAGTATGCTAAAATACATTTGTTGCCATATGGCAACTACATGCAAATATGGAAACGTCCTGGTGCATTCAACCTAATGGAGTCCCATTGACTTACATAGCATGAATTTACTCTGAGACTATGTTTAGAAATTTTGCTTATGTTTTAAAGATAAACACATTATTATGAAATGAATAAATGATACCACTGCATTGTATTCCACATGCTTGACATGGTAAATGCATGGCAGCTTTACAGAAAAGACTGCCAGTCCCAGATGCCAGAGAATGCCTATCTCCCACTGTTGGACTTCAAAATCTAAGTGGCCTCATGCTTGTGCATTGAGAGTAATGGCACTTTTCCACTGCTGGCACGGTTCGGTACGACTCAATACGGTTCGGTTTGGCACGGCACGGTTCGGCACGCTTCGTGTTTCCACTGCGTGGTACGACTCAGTTTGGCACGGCTCGGTTCGCTTTAGCTCGGTTGCATTTCCACTGCAGTTAGTACCGCTTTAAAGTGGGTGGGATTATAGACTGATCGATAACAGCGGTGGCTGTTACTCGCTTTTTAAATCTAGTGGGTTTGGTTTCCCGTGTCGATGTCTATTGGTCGCAAATACAATGACGCTGGTAGTGACGATTCTGTCTGACCAGTCAGTGATCTGCAGTGTTTCATGTCACATTTCAGTACCGGTACAGTTCGCTTGGAACCTCAACAGACCAGGGGAGCGTTTCCCGAAAGCCATTAGCCAACTATGGTCGCAAGTTCCGTCGTTATCAGCATTGTTCAACAAAATTAGTTTTTTGGAAAAGAAAAGTGGATTTTATGGTACTTCCCACGAATTCATATTGTTGCCATATGACAACAATTTACCAACGACCCCCCTTTAAACTTTTTAAAAAAAAAAAGTATATATCTGTTATTTATTTATTATTTATTATTTATTTTAAGTAAAAAAAACATGCAAAACATTTTTTTTACCATGCCTAATTAATATTTAATGCAATAGAGGGTTAAGCAACAAAATTTCTATACATTTTGTCCAAACTTAATTTGATTGTGTTCAATCTGCTGAAATATATTTAAAATGTAAGTTTACTTGTTTACTATCTGTTTGTGTTGGATTATATGAATGATTTGTGTTGGATTAACTGAAGCTGGGCGGTGCTTGTTAGTTCCCAGCATGCTTTGAATATGTTGAAATAGAAATGTTGAAATTAAGGGTTATTTTATGTGTTTTTGAGAAAATGAGAAAAGGGGAACGATCTGACCGTAGTTGTTTTTAATGTTCAATTACACTGAAATTATTAGAACCATTTAAATTACAGTGGTTATTTTGGTGGAGAAAGAGTGGAGCATTTGTTATGCTAAAGACTTATTCAGCAATACAGTAAATGCCTTAGCTGACGAAGTATGTAAATCTTATCATTTAAGTTGCTAAAAAGTGCTATTGATAGTAAATAGTTGGCTATAGTCTAAACATTGATTAATGTGACACTAAAATAAACTATATTGCATTGATTGAATTTGAATTAGAATACCTGAATCATATCGATTGGGTCTAAAATTGTAAACTAGTTGGGCTGACACTGTTAAATTAAGCTGTGCCGAACCATAGTAAATAAGTTGAATCAACCTTAATAAATTAAGTTGACCCAACGCAATTACATTAAATTGTAATAACAGAATTGCACAATGCTGAAATAAAGCAAGTTAATCATGTGGAAATCCTTTCCATTATTTTTTTATGTTCATTCAAAGAGTTATTTTTTGAGTGGGGTGAAGAGTCACAGTTCAGTGCATCTGAGGCAGAGGGCTAAGAGCTAAGAGGGAGGAGAGTTCAACTTCCTGACAGCCTGGTGGAG